>PVIC010005180.1:0-35000 GCA_004025085.1 Thryonomys swinderianus
TCTCACCGTTTGTCTTTTTGCTACTTCTAAACCACCTCCCTCCAATCCTCTTCTGCGTCCTGGCCCTACGCAGACCTTCCACGGAGCCGTTTCCACAGGATAAGGGCAAACGCCATGCTTAGGAGCCGCCACAGAAAATAGGGGTTTGTGTGCATCTTCCTATCAAAACAACTGTTTACTACCAGATCCTGGGCTAGCAACAAAAACATCTTAATTTTCCAGAGTTCTTGCATATAACTTCCTTGGCTTACATTTCCAAGCACAAAGCAATATTCTCAACAAATGATTTTCTATTTGGAGATGTACTATGTAGCGTTATTCCACTTAAAATCACTGGTAATAATAGAAAGACAGGAGACTGGCTATGTGGTTTGTCAAAAATGGAACAAAAAGTCAGCCAGATGCCTCTGCCCCCTGAATATAATCTAATTACTGAAATTACAAAGGGGAGCTCGCGCGCACTGCGGAAGTGCTGGGCTCCAGACCGCCCCCTGCTGCTGCTCCTGGGAAGGGAGGTAGGCAAGAACCTTCCCGGTCGGGCACTGATCTGCGCCCCAGATAAAAGAGATCCCACGCCTCCGGGTTTCTGCAGGGAAGGGCACCCACATTCCCCTGCCAGGAGGCTTCCTCCCGCCCAGACCTCCTTCTCTTTGCCCCCACTTCTGCACACCTTAACGTTCTCCCCCCAAGACAGACTTTTAGGGCTTTTCTCTCGAAATGGATCACAGCGTCAGGCCACTTTGGAGAGTGATTGCTGAGCAGGACAATCCGCCGGCAGCAGGCTCGCTTCGGGGCGGGCGGTTCAGCGCAGTCGTCATTTCCCCCAGGAAAACGATCGCTGTAGAGAAACCGCCTTCCGCATCTCCCGGTGGACAGCGGGCACACGAGGGACGGGCTTTGTGCTCGGAAGGCAGCGGCTCCTCGTGCCAGCTACCTTTAACATGCCTTAACATGCTTTCTCCTCAGCCTGTCTCACGGAGCCTGGGGATATTTCTCAGAGTTCAAAGCAGGTTGATTTTCTACAATTCTGTCTCATAAAACTTTCAAGGCACGGGAGACTGCCCGTTGCTTGAGGGCATAAGGCAGGGCCGTTGCGTGGAGCGGCCTCTGGAGTCGGCGGGCACAGGTCTCCCTTCCTCCGCGGAAGGGCTCTGGAATGTCGGGATTCACGCACCACACATGGAGCAGGTGCCGGGGTTCACATCCCCGGCTGCTGTCTGCACACGTGTGTCAGGCGTGTGATTGTGGGTGTCCGTCGGAGAGGACGGGGCTGGGCCAGCTGTCCGCCTGGGTCCCTTTGCAGGAAGGCACAGGGCGGCTTTCTGGGGAGAGAACTCCCGGACAGTGCCTGGAGCTGGGGCCGGGATCGTGACCTTGCCTATTGATCTGGTCTCTCTAATTTCCACAGCTTGCTGAAGCTTGTTCGTCCGGCCTGCTGGTGTACATTAGAGCAGAAATCCATAACACGGCCATGTTCATCCAAGCACAGGAAGAAACTAAATTAAATGTTAAAAAACAATCTGAGTCTGGAGTTGGAGACAATTCATCATCATCTGAGACGCCAGGCAGGTGGGACGGCTGAGGGTCCGCGGCCGGAGACCCCAGCCGGGTGCGGAAGGGCTGGGCCCCTCGGCAGGTGAGCCCCGGCGCCGGACTCAGCGGCCAGCCCTTCGGGCTGCAGCTTGCTTCCCCGCGAAACTGAGATACTACAGCCACTGTAGCACCTTAGCAGCAGGAGCTAGGAGGGGCGTTTGCACTCGCTGTGGGCAGCGTGCGCGGGCAGAGCCTGCGGGTTCTCGGGGCTCAGCTCTGCGCGGGCACTGCGCTCGCCTGGGGCTGAGGCCCGGACAGGTCGCGCTGAGGAAGGCGGGTCGCGACGGGCTTAGTACACAGCAGCCGGAGGCTCCTTCGCCACTGTCCGGCTCCTCCACCTATGGCCGGCGCAGAGGGCAGCACTTCCAGCGACGACCTTGGGTGGTACCGGAGCGGCTTCTTCTCCCTGCGGCTGGTCCGGGTCACGCTGGACACGGTGCAGATGCACTAGAGGGAGCGTCACAGCCAGCGTCCTGTGGGAGCCGCTGCAGAAGGCCGGCACACGATCCTCCCAGGCCTCCGGGCGCGCGTCCCGCTGGAAGGCACAGGGCCAGCGGTTGGCAGTCCTTGCTCGGGGCAGCGGCCCACGCGATGCGGGCCAGGGCAGCAATGGCGCCGCAGACCGCCGTTCCCCGTGCTGTGAAGACAGGGCCTGCGCTCTGCCCGGGAGAAAGTCCCTCACATGCTGACCGCCCGCCGGGCCGTGCAGAGCACTTTTCCTTTTTAGGGGAGGAGAAGAGGGGTCGAAGGGGTGTGGAGACACGTGACTCTGGTGGTGAGTACAGATTGTGCCAGAGCGCAAGCCACGAGGCAGCCAGAAAGCACGGCTGCAGGGGCGCAGGGCATGTGGGTGCCCACAGCCAGGGCAGCGGAGGGCGCGCGGGTGCCCACAGCCAGGGCAGCGCAGGGCGCGCGGGTGTCCACAGCCTAGGGCAGCAGAGGGCGCGCGGGTGCCCACAACCAGGGTGCACTCCCGCCGCAGCCGGCCTTCGGTCTGGCCTCTGCAGCTCACCGCAGCGAGGGCGAGGACACTGAGGCGGGCCGGCTCCGTGGCCTTCTGCTCCCGTGGGGCCACTGCAGCCTCGTGCAGCGTGTGTGTGACGTGACAGGAGAGGCCCAAAGCCGCGCAGGACCACGCACGGGACAGGTTGTGCCGCGGCCCGCTGTGCCGCCCTCCCTGGGCAGTGCTGGCCCTGTCGTCTGCCTTCGTTCCCGTGAGACAGGCAGGGACCGCTCCTCAGCGGTGTCCAGGGTGACGCGCTGTGTCCCCGGCCGGGATGAACAGCAAAGCCAGAAGCCCAGTGGGTGCCACCGTCCGTTGGCTCGTCTGTGGCAGTGTCTGCAGCGGCCTCAGGGAGGGCGGCGGCTTCTCCTCGCAGCGCTGTGCACGTGACGCCCAGGGCCCAAGGGGGACCCCACCCCCACCTCGGAGACTGGCTGCCCTTCCTGTAGACCCTGGGCACCCTGTGTCTTCGGAACAGTTATGAAGAATAAAGAGCTGATTCCTTAATTAAAACAAAGCACCAGCGCTGAGGGTGATTACTTAGAGATTACGCCAATTCTACTGGGGAAGCCCCATCACTGGTCCCTGGCGCAGAGGCAGCTGCAGGCAGCGCTCCTGCTCGGGTCTGATTCCGCCCACCTGCCCAGACTGAGAAGTGGGCCAGTCCTCTGTGCAGGATGCCCAGCACTCCGGGGGCTCGCGTGCCAGAGGGGCACCGGCACAGAGACGGGGGGATCGCGGGCCAGAGAGCGGGTGAGCTGAGCCCCAGAGGAAGCAGCTGGCAGGGAAGCAAGTCGGGGCCCGGTGGCAAAGTGGGCGAGGTTTCAGCAGAGGAAAGCTCAGTTCCTGCAGTCGGGCACTGCCACCTTGCGTCCCGCAGAGAAGCCACAACACACCCCACACGAGGACCAGTCACCCTGTCACCCAGTGCTACCCACGCAGGGTGATGCATCCCAGAGGCCACTGGCACCCCATCCCAGGCACGGGGGCACTTTTATCCCATGTGACAAGCATTCTGTACCCTGAAGACCGACTGACTGTTGTCACTTAAATACAGTTGAAATTTTCAAAAGAAAATTGGGGGTCTGGAGAAGCAGAACAGCCCCTTTGTGCCCAGAGGAAGGGCTCTGCCTCAGCACGGAGTCCCGCGTGACACGGGTGTCCGGCATGGCGTCCTCAGCCGTCTGAGGGCAGCGTCGCTGGTCGGTGGGCCCGCAGAGGCACTGGGGCGCTGAGGGGCGCTGGCCCGCAGTTCCGGTCATGGGCTCCAGGGGCTGTCCTGTTCCTCGGCTTTGTTCTGTACTATGTGTTTGAGTCTTAGGAAATGCAGCAGGCGGGATTTAGGCAGTTTCCTGACTTCGCCCAAGAGCGGTGCCGCTCGAGCTGGGTGGGCAGGGTTCCCGCCCCCGCGGGTTTGCAGAAGCAACGCCATGCGCGGAAGCTTCCTCACCGGGCCCGGAGAAGGCACGGCGCCCGGTGCTCCCCTGCGCGGGCACCCGCAGATTCCTGTGGCTCCTCACCCGCGTGGCCACCCCAAACCGGAACTGCAAGGCCACATGTCTGCCTGCGGCTTTGTCTGTACTGCCCTGTAACGCTTTAGCTTCCGTTTTCCAGGTGGGAAACGGGGTTGCACATTCGCACTGCCATTCCTACAAATGCTTTTGTTTTCCAAGGCCCATGCCCATGCTTTCTCTCCCATACTCTTAGTCCATAAAAATTTTATTTTTCCCATAAAATGGCTTTTTGATTACTTTTAAATACATTTCTCTATGAAGTTTCTATGTAACTTCAGATAAAACTTTTAAAAAGTTTGTATAAATGTATATTGTAGTTCTTAGATCCAGAAATAATATGAAGCATATTTTGGAATTTTTGTTCTAACACACTGACTGGATGAGGACCAGACTTACTCGTATCTGTTTACACAGGACCCAGCCGGATAAACGCAGACACACGCACGCACGTGTCCTGCGAGTACGCATGTGTGTCTGTGTGCGTGACTGTGCGTGCACTGTGTGTAGGCGGGAGGGAGGCCATGTGGGCAGGTCAAGTCAGAATCACTACCTGAAGCGAACGAGGCGCCTGCGCGACCGTCTGGGGGCCAGATGCTGTGACCACTTAGCTGGGCTCGGGGGACACGGGGCTCGTGAGTGGACTAAGTGACATGGCAACACAGCGATGCTGAAGAGTAAAACCAGAGAGCCCCGTGCCTGGGTCGGGGCAGGCCCGTGTGAGACACCGGGCGAAGGCAGCTCCTCCTGGGCTTGGCCACCCCACCATGCGCTCTGGGACCTGATTATAATTCTAGGCAGGAGACTCGTCCTCTGGAATTAAGAAATGGAAAGGTCCTCTGAGACCCACTCAGGCCGTACCTACTAGGAATGATTATGAGTCTATTGATAATTTCCCAATCAAATAGATTTTTTTTTTGGTCATCATAAGGTCTGATTGCCATAAATGGCAAGCAATCAATAAGATTGATGCTATTTCAGGCACCTTAACAACCGAATTGGGTCAACCATGCGTGCGCCCACAGAGAGCTCATTGATTGGCTGTTATTGTGGCTGACAAAACCAAGTCAACTGGAAAAGAGCTCTCTCAGCCCGGCCTGTGGACACCTCGAAGGCTGGTATGGACCGTCGCAGACGACTGGCCCCTGGAAGTGACTGCGGCCCCACACACGAGCGCAGGCTCAGGTCCGAGAGGCTTCGCTTCCGTGGACGCACCCTTGAAGGTATCTGCTGAGTGGCTTACTGTGGCTGAGCTATAAAATTTCAATATCCACCCGATGGCTTAGCCCACAGCAGGTTCTCACTTCCTTCCAGGATGAAGAACACCAAGAGAGCTCTCAGAGACCAGAGTCAATGGAAGACGTTTCGCTAAACGCCCGGGCCCTGCTGCCATCTTATCCTGCTCCAGAAGCTTCTGGGAGGACGACAGAGAAGCCTGAACATCTCCACGTGCGTGAGTACGGCACCCCGTGGCTGCTGTCCCCCGGACGCTGCCGGCGTGCGGACACGGATCTCGGAGACGGACTTCGCGCTAGAAGCAGCGACGTGCCAGCGCGGTCCCGGGGCGCCCGCCCCTCTTGGTGATGTGCTCCGCACCTGGGAATGGTACACGAGTCAGGAACTGGGCACGTAGATGCGGAAAGGCCAGAGACACAAGCAGCCTCGCGGAAGCTCTTAGAACTGAAGCTCTAGGGGCACCAGCGGGGTGGGGTGGCGCCTATGTCTCCTGCAAAAGCCTCTTTTGTTCGGCACGGCTGTGTTAGTCGGCCCTCCTGAAGCTGAGGTGCAACGTCAATGTCTACAATGAAAGCAGGGGACGTATACTTGGTTCACAGCTTCAGGGGCCACAGCCCACAGTTCCAAAGTGGAAGTAGGTGGCAGATAGGCTGGCAGGGCAAGACGGCCACCGGCAGGCGGAGCAGAGGGGTGAAGCAGAGAGGAAGGCGAGGGAGACGCACCCGCGGCCACCCAGACAGACCCGGAAGCTGCTTTACTAACCTGCTCGGTAAATCCCAAGCCGAGCAAGTGGACAGTGAAGCTCCAGCACCACAATGGCACCTGGCCCTAGAGAACGGGGACGCTAAGCGCCAGGGCCAAGGGCCGCTCTCTCAGGAAACAGCAAAACTGCCCCCCGGGGCAGGAGGAGAGCGCAGGAAGAAGACGGGAACCCGCAGCTCGCTAACTGCGCTGAATGTGTTTCTCTGTGCTGGACTCTGAGCAGCCTGCTTTAAGCTGCCTCGGGGAATCTGGGATCTATAAGCTCTCCTGGGCACGCCAGGCACGGTTCCCGGGTACATTTCCACGGGGTCCTCCATGCTTCTTCTGACAGACAACGACACTCACGCTCAGCGGGCTGAGTAACGTCGGGAGGCTCACAGCAAAGCCAAGCGCGGTCCTGGCTCCTGCGTCTCCCCGAGAGCCGCTGAGACACAGTGCGACGGACTTCGTTTGCCTGGGAACCACACTCAGAAGAGGCCCCTTCTGCTGGAAGGGGGTTCCCAGCCCTGTCCCCCTGGGAGCCTCAGAAGAACCACTCAGGCTGCAGACGCAGCGACGGAAGCCACCTCGCCCTGCGCCACGGTGCTCCCAGGACAAGCACGCAGCGGGTGGCTGCCCCTGCCGGGAAGGCGCGCTCGGGGCAAAGCCCACAGGACGGCGGGCCCTTCTTCCAGGAAAGCCGGGCGGACACTCAGGCCTGCCTCTCCATGCTGCCTGAGCTTCGGGGCACAGGGCCAGCGAGTTCCACCAATTGCTCCGCCTCTCACGCGCTCCAGCGGCCCAGGCCGAGCTCCGCGCCCACCCAGCCCCCGCCGCAGCCCGAGGCCCACTGAGCATCTCAGCGGAGCTGTCCGAGTGTCGTGAAGACGGCGGCGGCGGCCTCTGCATCTGCTCTGCGCTGCGGGGCCCAGAGCCAGGCTGTCTGCTCGGCGGGACCCCGCCTGTCTGTCCTGGGCCGCGGACAGTCGCCCGTGGAGGCTGAACGCTCACTGCCAGAGCCCCCACCCCGCCACACTGCAGAGGGGCGCGAGGAGAGGCACCGGCCAGAGACCCAGGAGCAGCGCGTTTGTACCCGACACAGCTCACGGGACTTCAGAGACGACACTGGGAGCCACGGCCGCCCAAGAAGGGGAGGGCGGTCCCGCGGCACTGGCACCAACAGGTTGGCTGGCACTTCTGCCTGGCCCTGCACACCTGGCAGCTCAGGTGCCGCAGCCCCGCCCCACGCCAGCACCAGGAGCGTTTCCTGCCCGTGGACTCCTGGGCATTCGGTGCCAAGCTTACCCCTCCCAAGTCCCTGATGGGCCCTGTCCCGCTCCCCTGGACGGAAGGGGGCCTGCTGCCCTCCATACCTCCCTCTGCCCTCCTCCGCTCTGCCCCTGCAGACGCGCCGGAGCCACGTCCCCGCCACAGGGCGTCTCTGCGCACGGAGCTTCCGCAGGTGCAGAGGTGCTGTCTGCGAGGGACAGGGCCTCCCCGCAGCAGGCCCGGGAAGGAGAGGCCTCAGCTCCGCGGGCGCAAGCCCAGCCCTCCCCTCCGCAGTGTCTTCCGCCTGTCTCTTCCGGGAACCCCGGGGCACGGAGAGGCCGCTGCAGCGGGAAGCGCAGTCCTCCAGCCGCTCATCCATTCCTAATGGGCAGCCCGTTCATTTGAGGTCTGGGTCATGAATCTGAATGCTGTGCACTGAACACCTCTTCAGCGAGAAAACCAGGTTTTGCCTCAGGGTAAATGGTGATTCATTAACTGTAATTAAATTAGGCTGGTGGCTTAAACTGGATGTGACAAAATGAAAATCCCCATATAAAACCTGAGATGCGTATCTCAGCCCTTCTGTCAATAACATCTAGTTTTTGTCCAAGTGGATTTAAGGGGAACAAGATGCCTCTTCTTTAGGAAGAAAAGGAAAAGAAAACACCCTGTTAAGTAGGGAAATAAATAACTGCTGATGTTTCTTTCTTATTTATTCAGGCCCCTGCAGAGCAGCCTGGACAGACCGAAAAGAGGGTTTAAAGAGACCCCTGAGAGCCGGCCAGGGCCAGGGTGTTCTGGACTCTGCCCTCTGTCCACAGGCATGACCCACAGCCCGTGCCCTGGGGTGCAGCCTGGGCAACACGGGCCAGGCGGGTTCTCAGCCCGGGCAACAAGGGCTCTCAACACGGGCTCTCAGCACAGACTCTCAACATAGGCTCTCAGCCTGGGCAACACGGGTTCTCAACATGGGCAACACGGGCTCTCAGCACGGGCAACATGGACTCTCAGCACGGGCTCTCAACATAGGCTCTCAGCCTGGGCAACATGGGTTTTCAACATGGGCAACATGGACAACACGGGCTGTCAGCACGGGCTCTCAACACAGGCTCTCAGCCTGGGCAACACGGGCAACACGGGCTCTCAGCACGGGCAGAGGCGCTGACGCCTTGGACGGAAGCCGGCACTCCGGGCCTCGCTGCCCCGCTCTGGCTGCGGGCGCGTCACGGGAGCCTTGTCCCCGCTTCTGCCCAAGCGCACGGGGCTGGGGTCCCTCAGGGCCGCAGGAGAAAGCAAGAGAAGCCCCGCCGGGCAGACACGCGGCCGTCGCCCTCCTGGGCACGGACGGACGGAAGCCCCCTTCTCAGCCCAGGAGTCCCGACGGCGGGGGGCAAAGCCCGAGCCCCTCGGCGGCCCCGTCTGGCGTCACCCAGCCCAGCGCGGCGGAAAGCTCGGCTCCTCCCTCGCCACTCTGACAACCAGCAAAGCAAAGCAACACGGGGAGCATTTGACCTGAGAGCACACTGACGGGCCGTGCCAGCCACGCGTCCCGCCAGTCATTGAGAGGACACCACGCCACGCAACGCGAGGGGCAGGCAACTTCCCTCACGGCCGCCGAACTCGCTGCGGGGCAAAACCCACTGGACAGCAGCCACCATCACGCGCAGGAGAGCAAACTGGGCACGAAGCAAGAGGGGCGGGCGCACTGGAGCCACAGCTGCGCCCGCTGCTCCTACCTTGATGGCGAGGGCGACGTGCAGACGCGGACACCTCAGTCACACTCGGCCCACGGTGAAGAAGCAGACGTCACGGGGGAGGAGCCGCGGGCCGCGGTGGAGTGGGGGCTGGGCGCAGCCTCGACCGGAGTCCCGGGGCCTCTCGCTGGCTGGAGCGGAAAGGCAGCTGCTCAGCTCCCTCCTCAAGATCCGAGTGAGCTCGTGCGTGGGCAGCGCCAGCCCAGGGCGTGCAGGGGGCGCTTGGGGAAGCAGCCCCGCTTGGCAAGGCGGCCGGACACGAAGGTGCCAGTCTGCCTCGCCAAGCTGGTGTCATGTGAGCCTCTTTCACTGATGTAACTTCCAGAAAAAGACAACAACACCATCTTGTTTCGGCCTCCACGAATTAAAACCCTCGCCTACTCCCGCAGAGGGACAGGAGGTCACTTCACCCGTGCTTGGCAAGTTCTTCTGCGTCGCACTCACATTCTGATTGCAACTCAACTATTGAGCTCCAGGTAAACTACTGTCAAAATATCTTCTGCAAGAGGAATAGGAGAGGGAAAGACAAAATTGGCTCATATATAATCAAATGTATTTACATCAAAATATGGAAGTGTTTATAGTTATGTCGTCCTCATCTCTGCAACTGGCCCAGGATTGAACTTCTGTTACCTGCTCCTCTCCCTTCTCCCCAAGTCCCTTGGCTGGTGGCATCTCCTGGGGAGCAGGGCGGGCACCGTTTGCCTGACGGGAGCCCAATCAGGGCGCCCTGCGTGTGTGCAGTGAGAGTTTTCCCTTGACGCTGGTCCACCGGAGTCTACGTGGAGATTCACAGTGGATGTCTTCGGCGGAGGCGCGAACGGCTTCTCGGGGGCCGGTGGGCACTCTTCCGGGCCTCTGTGGCTCGGGCCTGGGCGTGCTGGAGGCGTGGCTCAGCGAGCCCCCCAGCCCCTTTTCCACAGCACAGACCGACTGTCTCAGGCGGTGAGGGGCACGTGGTCTGCAGCCAAAGTCAAGGGCACGTGCTTTCGCTGCATTCACACTCATAAATGAGGAGGATCATGTGTGCACCTCTTTCCTGTGTTTGTGCAGACACAGGACACATCTAAGGAGAGAGCACAGGACGTTTTCTCGTAGGGCCTCCTGGTTACCAGTTGTTTGTATATCCACTGTTCAGCCAGCTCGAAGATTATCCTTTGGCGACGGAGTAATAATGAAAATAATCTAATATCCATTGTCCATGTCTGCACTTACTGTTTGCTAAACCCTCTCCTTAAAGTGCCTCATTGAATTTCACAGCTGCACAGGGTTTTTCTGATGCAGGAGACTCAGTACTCCGGGGCTGTGGAGTGCAAGGAGGGTGGCAGAGGCATGTAGGCACTGCCAGGGCAACCCCATGGCTCCAGGAGGCAGGGCCAGTTTGAGCTTTCCTCTCCATGAGCCACTTCTCCTGTATGTGGACGAGAAAAAAGGTAGGTAACTTATAACATCTGTTTTAGCAACTGTTACTTGGGGCTCAGGATACGAGCAACAGGGACCCCAACGGCACTCAGACTGGGCTGTTCAGCCGTGTTCACGGCTGTGGATCTGTGCAGAAGTGGGTGGTCTTCTGGAATAAGGGGCAGTCGTAACGCGGAATTGAAACAGTGCCTCCGCTGACTACTTGTGTAACTTTAGCACTTCAATAACCTCCATGGCTTGGTCTACAGCGTGAGAGAAAGACACAGGCAATCTGTAAGGACATCGAAGGGTCAGCAGCATGGAGAGCACCTGGCCTACTGCGAAGGGCTGCAGGGAGCCCGGGGCCGAGCACCAGCAGGGTCACAAGGGGCCTGGGGTGTGCGTCCTGGCGGACAGCACTCCTGGCTCAGCACTGCCGGCGCGGTGGCCTCGCACTACTGGCCTCCCATGGCTTTGAGCAGTGAATTGCACGGAAACCAGAGGAGCAGCGGCCGGGGAACCAGCCAGCCCCAGACGCAGGGCCACACAGATCCTGGCTGCTCGTCCTTGCTCCTCCTCTCCCTGTAGACAGAGCGGTGCCAGCCTGAGCCAGGTCAGGAAGACGGGCTGGAGAGACACGCGGCAGAGACCGTGCACGGGCGGGCTGGTGGGCGGGTTCCACGGCAGCCAGCCCGCAGCAGGCCCTGCTCGAGCGCCCGACGCTGTCCACCCCCGCTTTTTACAGCAATCTCGTGAGATACGGTCAGCTGCATTTTACAGGCAGGAGATCTCGCGAGGCACAGAGCATCAGGCACAGCTCTGCTTTGGCACTGTTGGGTCCCAGGTTGGCACGGCAGCACCCGGGTACCAGCAGCACCAGGGCCGGAACCTGGTGATGTTCTGCAGAAGGGAACGCAGCCTCCTGGAGTGAATTTTCACTCCGTGAGTCCTTCTGAAAGCCTGAGCCTGGGCCCAGCGGGGGCCTCACTTCCGGTGCGGCCTCGGGACCACCTGTCCCGCTGGAACCCGGGGCAGCCTGGCGTCCCCACCGGAGCCGAGTCCACACAGGCACGGTGCTCCTGAGCCTCCAACACCCGAACAAGGCTTTCTTCTTCATAATACTCCTCACCGCGTATGTCATTACGGGCCTCTCGCCAGTCACACAGCTGGCACGTGGCTACACTGGGCGTGTCCAGCCGCTCTCACCCTGCACCCCGAGAAGTAGATCTGGAGGGGCTCCCTGCGCAGCACTGCTGTCGTGAGCACTCACCGGCGTGAACCCCACTTATGGGCCTGGTCCCTGAGCCTCCGGCCTCTCCGGCTGCGTCTCGGTCCCCAGCCTCGGGGGTCACACAAAGCTGGGTTTCCACCGCCACCTGAGGACCAGTGAGGGACGGAGGGTTCCGGGGCCAGTGCAGCCGCCCGCCCGCAGGTCTGTGAGGGTCCAGCCCCGACACAGTGGCCAAGCGCCCCGCAGAGTTCCCGCACATCCTGGGCACCCAGAACCCCCCACAGTCACTGTCCTGTACGCTCCCACGAGCCCATGTCCTGGGCTCACAGACAGGATGATCCTTGGCAATCAGAGGCTAAACTCTGACGCCAGCCCTCCCTCTGTGAGCTCAGGACGAGGATGAGCTCAAGTTCGCCACAAGCCCTGTCCTAAGCTGTGCGGGACCCACCAGGGGTCTCCTCCCTGGCGTAGGCCCACGTGTGGGTGGAAGAGGCTTGTCCCCAGTACCACAAGACGCTCCCAATGCCCCATCACTGTACAAATTCCAAAGGTTCTAAGAACTCTGTGCCAGGAATCAGAGACAAAGACCAAATATATTTATCATATCAATAGTTTTTAACAGGAATTCCTTGGGTGAGATAGATGGTAGAGGTGAGAAAGGTATCTCTGTTCACTTAAATTTTGATCTTGAAACCAATTTGTGTTACATGCCTGTAACCCAAGCAGTCTGGAAGCTGAGGCAGGAGAATTTCTAGCTCAAAATCAACCCATGCTACATTGGGAGATCCTGTCTCCAACAATCAAGAGAAATTCAGATCCTGAGGGTCAGGACACTTGGGACATGGGGGAACCCTGGGGCCATGGGCACCCTGAGTCCCAGTGCTATTCAGCATCAGCCACTGGCAACGGATACGCTGTGTGTCTCCAGCCTGACCCACCTTTTGAGCAACATGGCGACAGAAAGGCTTGGAAGAGGTTTTGTGGAATGCCCTCGAGAGCCCTAGCAGGCCCTGGGCACAGTCTCCAGAAGGACGAGCGTGACGTGGACGTGCAGGAGCTGGGTGAAGATGGTCGGGGGAGGGGCTAGAACTGCGGGCAGGCCAGGCTTTGGGAGCAGTTGCTGCCATACTCAGCCTGGGCATGAGGTTGCACAGGGCTTCCTTCTCTCCTGGCCATCCATGGGAGAGAGGCGGCCCGCAGTGCCCCCGGGCGTCCACAGCTCCCAGGCCGATGCTGCCAGCAGACCTGCCTGGTCCCCCTCTGATGATCACAATCCCCCAAGTTTTAAGCATTTCTTTAAATGCTTATATTTCTTAGTCCTGCAAAACTGGGATATGAACCCCAGAGCCAGGATTGGCAACGCATGTGCTCTGGGTCAAATCTGGTCTTCCTCTGTTGTGGAGCTGCACACGGGAGGGCGAGGCACAGAGTCACACGCACACCAGGCCCGCTTAATGAATGCTGTGCGGGGCCTTATATAGCACAAGCGGTGGGAGGGGCTTGAGGCGGCTGCTGGGGGCTGGTCTCTGGCTGTCAGAGGAGGGCCCAACCTCGGGGAGGACCAGCAGTCTTAGCCCAAGGCTCGCTTTGGTCTCAGCTTAGGGTACCGAGGCCAAGGGCTCGCTCAGGACCTCGCAGACGGGCGTGCGGGGCAGTTGGCAAAGCCAGACCTGGATTTGCCATCGCTCCACCCAAAACAGGGAAGTTTATCATCACTGTACCAATTAGAAAAGTGCTCTCCTGGCCCAATCAGACACTTGCTATTTTCAGTTTTCCATGTGAATACAGTGCTGTTCACAGGGCGATCAGACGTTCTTTTTACTCCATCTGCAAGTGGGCACAACCAATCAAAGGACTCCTCCTCTGAGCCTTCACGTACGCACAGCTGTTCCTTAAGATACTTTGTACCTGGCGTGAGGCAGCCAGGTGAGCTTTGGCAGGACGCTGTCCAGTGCTTTCTTTGCACCGAGGGAGAGCACTGGGAATTCCGGATACGAGTTTCCCTTCCCCGTCCTCAGGCTGTCAGCTGTTCACCAGCCTCCTCGCCCTGAAGCCTTCCTTTTCCCCTCCGTCAGCGAAGTGCCCTTCACGCCTTTTCTGCATGCTTGTCACGACTGTGTCCAGGACGCCGAGGACCTGGAAAGAAGCCCCGGGGCTACCTCGCCCTGTGGCACACCGTGCTTGTGGACAGAGCCTTCCGCGGGTCTCTGAATGTCTGTGGTGCCTTCGCACGGCCAGGTGGGTGTTGGGAGCACTTCATAGTTGCGGAGGCCAGAACACTTCCTGTGTGGGCCTCACAGATGGGGTTTCCCGTCCCTGCATAGAGTCACAGGAAGTAAAGGCAACCTACAGTCTCGCCACTCCGACATCACCCGCCCCCCCTCCACTCCACGTGGTGCTCCCAGAATCTGGCTCCAGGGCAGAGCCTGAGAACACTGTCCCCGCTCTTTCAGGTACAGCCATCCACTGCTGCAGGGAAAACTGCCATGATGGGGACGGACAGGGCTGGGCCGGAAGTGTCCAGGCCACATCAGGAGGACACTCTGCAGAGAAGAGAGAAAGGCCGAGAGGAGAGACAGAGGGAGGGAGGGAAGGAGACAGGTGGAGAGAACAGAGATGGGGAGGGGAGGGGAGAGTGTGGGAGGAGCTGAGGAGAGGAAGCCTGGCCTCCGACCTCCGCCTGCGAGCTCGGGTAAGGCGCCCGCACCCAGCACCGCCAGTCGCCTGCTCTGAGGCCACCTGCCCTGCTGTGCAGCTGTGGGTGGGGCCCCGGCGGGCCTCCGGTGCAGAGTGCACCCTCCCTGCAGACAGGAGACAGAGACGGCGCCTCGGGAAGGTCCCAGGACAGACGGCTTCCTCCGCTTCCTGAGTATGTGCGCAAGTGATGTCTCATCACCAGCTTAATCTTATTTATTTGTTTCTCTGCCACCGGTTGGAAGGCTGCTCAGCCATTTCAAAGCAGCCTGCGCTTGCTGCTTCCTGCTCCGCTTAGTATTGAGTGCTTCCAAATTAGGGCCGGAGCCTCGGAGAGGGAAATGGCCTGAGTGCCGAGGATGTCAGAGGACTTCTTCAGCAATTTTAATAATAGCCCGGGAGCAGAGGCCCACACGGCCTGGCGGCGATGACAAGTGAAAGGAAAGACCTTCCTTGTCTCCGAGGACAGGGGAGATGGACTCTCAGTCCACAGGACAGGAGAGGGCGCTGCGGGAGTTCTCCACCGAGAGGAGCCGCCGCGTGGGCACGGGTGCCGCTCTGTGCCCGGGCCTCGGGCCTCCGGCTTCTCCGCCTGCGTGGGCTCAGCTCTGCGACCTCAGAGCAGCACTGTGCACACTGACCGCGTTTACTAAATCGGTCCGAATTCTTACTTCACATACAGAAAATGAACAAAACTCAGGGAGCAATTGTGTGTGACAGGACTCTGGTCTACGTTTTGAAAAATGTCTCTGATGCAGCTTGTGAAGGGACAGACACCTTATAACTGCAAGACGGCAGCCGCAGTCTACAGGTCAGAGCCAGA
Organism: Thryonomys swinderianus; assembly: GCA_004025085.1. Classification (NCBI taxonomy): domain Eukaryota; kingdom Metazoa; phylum Chordata; class Mammalia; order Rodentia; family Thryonomyidae; genus Thryonomys; species Thryonomys swinderianus. The sequence continues at coordinate 15,257 of PVIC010005180.1, forward strand.
GCCAGTTCCAGCTCGGAATCTGCACCCGGCCGGACCTCGGCGCCCTGAGAGGGTGCGGGCGAGTCCCGCTTCCACAGGCCAGAGACCTGCCTGGTTATCCGGGCCGCGAGGTGAGCGCCAGCGCCCAGGCTCCGGCCTCCGCCCCTGGGTGGCCAAGACACGGGGCAGAGGCCTGAGACGGCGGGAGGCTACGGTGCCCGCAGCACCAGCACTGTCTTCCTGTGGTCCGCACGGAAGCGCAACCCAGGCCCGGCGACCCGGCCCGTGCTGCAGCTGGAGGGTGGCGGTGGCGAGCGGTGCAGCTGCGTGGCGAGATCCTGCCGGGGCTGCGACCTCAGGGCAGGGACCGTTTGCCCTTCGCAGGAGCCTTTTCATTTGTCCCTCAAAGGACAGAGAAGGAGGACAGACTGCGGCCCTGTGTGACTGGGGGGCACGCAGGGCGACAGTACCGAGCTGCGGCTCGAGGCGGGGCCGTGGGACCGGCCACGTGGCTCGCAGAGATGAGCTTCCCGCCCCCACTCGGCACTGGGGAGGTGGCGTCTTCAGAGCGACCAGCTGCTTCTGGCTCGGCCACAGTGGGCTCTCAGGTGCCACACGCACTCCACGCATGTCCAGGATGCTGGACCTGTGTGGCCCCGTGTGCCACCTCCACGTGGAAGCTCCGCCCAGCACATCGATCGTGGTGAGCTGGCAATGGCAGCTCCCGGCTACCCAAGCAGGTGTCATCTCCCACTGGCCCGCGTCCCTCCGACCGCCTGTGCCCGCGAATGTGCACACTGTGTGCTCGGCCAGAGTCGTCCCTCGAGATGGACCCTCCTGCCAAGTGGAAACTCAATGCTGCCGACTGTACCCGTGTGAACTGCTCTGACCTTCCAGAAAGAAACACTCCACGTGCGCATAGCACCTGTATTGGCCCTTAGGTACAGGCCTAAAGACTACAGATTTTATCATTACTATTCTAAAACATTTCATGACAGTAGAAAATAAGACATGCACAGCAATACACACCAAAAATTACACATGGCCGACCTGTATACATACAATGATGTCTAATCTTAGTGTAAACCAAAGAAATGCATATGAAGACTGGTGTGGGGCCAGAGATTTAGCTCAGTGGTTCCAGCACCCGCTTAGCAAGCACAACGTCCCTGGTTAGATTCCTGGTGACCACATACAGCAGTGCCGGGAATGGTGACTCGTGCCTGCCAGCAATCTACCACACGCCACAATGCCAGGCTTGGTGGCTCACGCCTGTCATCCCAGCACCCGGAAGGCAGAGGCAGGCGGATTGCTGAGTTGGAGGCTTGCCTGGGCTCCATAGTGAGCTCAGGACCAGCCTGAACTACAAAGTGAGACCCTGTCTCTAAAAAAAAAAAAGGTACAGAATTCTCTTCGTCATAATGGCAGTCATAAAAACAGATCAGACCAAAATTTCATGTGGAGTGGGGGAGAAAAGGGATAATTTACTTTTTTGGGTGCAAGAAAATAAATTATATATCCCTGGAGGTGATTTGAACAACATGTACCAAATATAAACATATGAACTTCACCCAGTGAATTCCTATTTAGAAATTCGTTCTGGAGATACAGGAGGAGTCCCGCATGGCACCGCCCGCGGGGCCTGCCCCAGGCTTCCGCAGGGCACTGAGGTGGGGCCAGGGGCAGCTGAAGTAATGGGTTGTGCCGCCCCCAAAACAGCGTGTGACCCCAGCATCGGGGCACCGCGCGGGCACGACACTGTGACACTGTGGAGCAGGCGTGCGATACGTCGGGACACTGAGAAGAGGCAGTCGTGACACAGGAGCACAGGAGGGCGCGGGCGCGCCTGTCGACTCAGAACGGCCCTGAGCCTCCCCGTGACCAGGAAGGGCGGGCGCCGGGTGCCTCCGCCTTCTGAGCGCCCCCCGGCCGCACGGGCGCATCTCCGTACTTGTTCACTTGGTCCCGACCTCCTCGGTCTGCGCGAGCCGCTCGGCCCTGAGACTCAGGGCGCAGCACCGCCGAGGACGCGAGGACCCTCCCTGTCGCCCGCTCTTGCCCCGCGCCTGGCACAGTGGGGGCCGAGGCGAGCTCCCTGATTGCGAACTGAACTCGGCGCCCTGTCAGCCGGCCGGGAACAGGCGCCATCCCGGGCCCTCTCCTAGCTGTCTTCCCGCAGCCCGTCCGCCCCTTCCTCCGGCTCCAGGAGCCCCAGGCCCCTCGGTCTCCTCCCGCATCCTCCCGGCTCCCAACAGCTCTGGCCCAAACCCAGGCGACTCGGGGGCTGGAGACTGGCTCGGCCCGAGACCTGAGAGAGAGCGGGGTCCCCGTCAGCCGGGGGAGACCACGGAGAGCGGCCAGCCTCCGGGCGGCCCCTGAGCCTGCGCTTCTGGAGCAAGAGCGGCCCACTGCGAGGGGCCGACCGGAAGGGGGTGTCCCGGCCCCGCCACGGAGCTGGCCCGCTCCCTTCCCGAGCCCCCTGCCATCCCCTCGCCAGCCGGCTCTGGCAGCAGGTTGCCACAGCATTATGCCAGCTTTGCACTGTGTGGCCTGACTAGTGATTGGAAAGACCCAGATGCTATGTCTGCAGCCTCTGCCGGGCGGGGCGTTCCGTGTGTACTGCGTGGCTGGTCGGTACACAGAGCATATGTTGTCAAGTTTTTAGACCATTAACTCCGGATTTTGATTTTTCCATTAAAAAAAAATGGTGCATTTGAATGTTTTGAGAATAGGATGGGTTTTCTTGTCATAGTCCCTAAGACAGGTTTCTACGGTGAAGAAGTCTCCCAGCAGACTTTTAAATACTTGAAACCAAAATATTTAGGGCGCGCCCAATGAGCCGTGTGTTAATTTTTACTTCTGTCCTAATCCTGGGGAGGCTGTGATCAGCCTCCCCGAGACGGTGATCAGTGAAGCACGTGTCCTGCCGGCACATCCCTCCAGGGCTCTGATTCAGTCTTTTGAGTTATGAGAGGAGGACAAAATCAACTATTTTCCAAGCTTGTAAATATGTGACAAATGACAGTGCAAGAACTATTGATTCCAATCACGGTGATACAGTGTTTCACGGTCAGGGCTGACTCGGCTTTACAAATGACCTGGAGGGGAACAGGGACACCCCTCAAACCGGATCAGGCTGCAGGAGGGCTGTCGGGCGCCCCCGACGCGAGGCACCCCGCCTTCGAGGGAGCTTTCTCACCCATTCACTCTCATGGCCGCTGCTGCCTTTGACCCCAGAGAGCGGGAAGGACCTCGCCGCCCCCTCCGGGGTCGCAGCCGCTGCAGCGGAGAGACACCTCTCACCGAGGGCGATCTCGAAGCAGCGGACAGCTCAGAGGTCCTGCCTCGCCCTGCGCTCAAATCCTACTCCGGCCACCTGGGCAGCGGCACAATCAACAAGCACAAGGACGAGAGGCACTGGTCAGACTGGGGGGCACCCTGGCACCTGTCGGGGTTCTGCTGGCTCACCTGGAAACATCGCTTAGAGAGCAGCACTGACAGGGAAGCCAGACAGGCCTCTCCAAAGCCTCACTCGGCCCCTCAGGGCCCCGCAGTCCCGAGGACGCCCCGCACCCCGGCCGTGCCAGCGCACTGGCGGGACGCAGCAGGGCACCTGTGCAGCCGGCAGCTCTGCCTCCAGGGCCTGCTCGCTGGGCGTTACTGACCTCCCGCCCACTGCTCCCCACGGGCCAGTGGGGCAGGACAGCAGGGGCCGTGTCCGGCTCCCCCGGCCACGCGCTCCGAGGGGCGGGCGGCGTGGGGCAGGGAGGAGGCCCGCCCCTCGCCCTGGGACCCGGACACTCAGACCTACGTGGCGTGGCCTACGCTGCGGCAGTTGTGCCCTCGCGTGAGCCCCTGGGCCAGCCCCGCCACCGGTGTCCACTCCCCCGGCGGGCGAAAAGCCAGCAGGAAGAAAGGAGGCCGGGAGACACCAGACTCGCCAGCCCGTCTGATCTCCTGCCTGCGCACACCGGGAGCCGCCTCCACACGGCAGGGAGCCCCGCTGGCCCGGGGGGGTCTGTCCCAGCTCTGCTGCGCCCCCGAGCCCCGAGCAGCCAGGCCCAGGGGCTTCCTGGGCGGCCTCAGTGACGGCTGCTCACTTACAACTGAGCCAAGAGAATAAAGATTTTTAAAGACGCACAGTTTGAATATCCTAAGACGTCTTTCTGTACAGAGCCCAGCGCCGTTATGCGGGCTCCTCCCTGGAGCCCCAGCGCGTCTCTCACGGGCAAGGCCTGTCCCCCCGGCCCTGCGCTCCTTAGGGCGGCGCCTCGGGGCACTGTCGCAGTGTGCCAGGGCGGGGTGGGGCTCATCTGTGTCCATGTGCACTGGAGGTGGCTCAGGACACGTCTGCTGAGTGAGCCCCGGCTGGCAGCTTGTCCCCGCTGCACAGGCAAGAAAGCCGTGGCCAGAGGCGCCGGCGTAGCCCGGGCTCCTGCTCAGGCGGGCGGATCGCTGGGCCGGATCCGGCCGCAGTGCGTGCACCTGGGCAGCGTGCTCCGCCCCGTACCGGTGAGCAACGCCCCCTCCACCGACGTCAGTTAGGGGCTCTACTGGCCGCCTCTGGGGTGCGGCGAGCTTTCCCCTCTCTGGGGAGAGGGGAGGCAGACTGTACCGTGGCACCCCTGGAAGCGCCTCTGCCCAAGGGCCGCCCCAGGGCTCGGGGCCTCTGAGGCCCAGCCACCACCACCCTCCTCTGCTTCTCTCCTCCTGCCAGCAGAGCGGGTTGGCACAGGCGCCCAACGACTCCGGCTCTCGGTTTCCTGTCTCCACCATAGGACGAATCAGGGGTGCCCCACAGGGCGTCAGGCAGCGAGGCCCCGACACCCTTAGCACAGTGACAAGGGTGTCCTCAGAGCTGGGGGGTCTGGACACTCCCTCAAACTGAATCACAACTATGGCTGGCGAGGAAGGTAACGCAGAAAACAAGTACATCTGTCCAGTGTCACTAAACTGTACATAAACATGGTTAAAACAGCACATTGTATGTAGATACATTTGACTAAACTTTAAAACTGCATTAAAAAGCACAGTCTGTCCCAGGTGTGGCGATGCACACCTGCAGCCCCAGCAGCCCGGGAGATCGAGGGGGAAGAGCGGCAGCTTCCAGCCCGGAGTGAGAGACCACGGCTCCAAGTTAGACGCGCGAAAGAAGAGGGATCCAGCTTAGTGTGGAGGCTCTGGCTCCAATCCCCAAGACTGGGAGAAAAAGAATACACCAATGAAAACTAAAAGACCATCACATGACAAAAACAATAAGCCAAAACAGAGGTATTATTATTGTGGGAATTTCTGAACTATTTAAAATGATGAGTTTTTTTTATAATTATGAAAATTTGAAACTCTGAAAGCCGTTAAACTACTTCTACGTGTCCAGTAACAATAACATCTCACCAAATGCTCATATCACCCCCAGAACTCTTACACTGGCTTGCCTGTGCCATGATCGGCAGGCAGTCCGGCGGTTTCGTGCTGTTCTCTAGAAAGCTAACGACTTCAAGGCACACACTGGTCATCTCCCTTCACTACTCCCGGAGAGGAATGCTCTCAGTGCCTGGGGAAGACGGGCATGCGGGAGGACTTCCCAGGCTCCAGGGCTCCGGTTCAGGAGAGCCACAGCGGGACTCGGGAGTGCAGACCGGGGTCCCTGGCCACCTCTAGCATGTGCCTGTCGGGTCCTCGTCTCCTGCCCCCTACTGTGTCAGCCACCGGCCCATCACTGGGACACAATATTTTTATCTACAACCTAAACAGAGGTTTACCTCAACTTGTGGTTTAGGGGCTCAGTCCATGGTCAGCAGCTCCAAAGAGGAACATCATGGTGGACAGGCAAGCAGGCAGGGCTGCTTAGCTCATGGTGGCTGGGAACCAGAGGAAGGAGGAGGGCTCGGATAGACATAGTAGGGCTATTAAATACAGAGAATATCTATGTTTATTTTTGTTTTTTGTTTTTGAGACAAGATCTCACTTTGTAGTTCAGGCTGGCTCTGAGCTCACTATGTAGCCCAGGCAAGCCTCAAACTCAGCAATCCTCCTGTCTCTGCCTCCTGAGTGCTGGGATGACAGGCGTGAGTCACCATGCCCGGCACTGTGGTATGTGGTATTGATTGCTAGTGGGCATGAGTCACCATGCCCAGCATTTTATGTGGTTACCAGGGATCGAACTCAGGACCATGTGCTTGTGAGGCAGGTGCCAGAACCACTGAGCTAAATCTCCAGCCCCTGAGAATATTTATGTTTTTAAAATTTATTACACAAACAGACAATACTGATCTCCCCCAAGATGTTCACCCACACTTTGAACACTTAATCCATGCTTCTTGCTATTGCTAGAATCAGTTCTAGAAGCCTTCTTTGATGAATGTCTTTTGTTAAACTCTGCTGTTTGCCTCGATGTGGTGAACTAATTAAAAATATTGACCTTTCATGGTCATTTTGACTGTGAGAAACAATTAGAAGTTACTCAGTGCCAGACCCAGTGAATAAAGTAGCCAAGAACACAGTGTCATGGTTTTATGCAACAGAAGTTACCACCAACATTTGATGAATGAAATATAGTGCATGTTCAATAATTATGAAATTTAAGAAATTACAGTAAAAAATAAATTGTCATTTATCCCTGCAAATACTCTGCCTTACTTTGAAGACATCTCATCATTCTCCAATGTATTTTTCACAGTAAATTTTTTTACTGTGAGTTCACTCACAATTTACTTACTGTGAGTTTTAAAACTCACTGTATTTCTTCACCCTTGGTGTTACCCAGAGTTATACCTCTATATACCCAAAAGTGTGCCCCAAATCCTCTCGGAGGGGCCAAAGCCCTTCATCTTGAAACCTTACTGTCACCACCACATCTCACTGCTGGTCAGCTTCACACCCACGCACACCTCCTGAAACCATACTGAGTCTCTAAAGACATCGATAGGTTCGTGAGTGCACTACCATGACGTGTGCCTCAGGTACAAATGGACGCACAGTAGCCCCTCCCCCAGTCTCCACAGCTGTTGCATTTCTCAAGAGTCCAAGTCTGTGTCATGTCTGGCCCTCAAAGCAAACACCGTTGGAAACGTCTGTACAAGTAAGAAACAAGTGACATAATCCCCAGGTACAGTCTCCCAAAGCAAATGCGGCCATGCCAGCGGCAAGGGACGGAGGGGCAGAAAAACAATCAAACCAGAGCAAGACCAAAACACAACACAGCAAACAGTCCCACACTCCACATCCGGCACATGGGGTACACAGTCGTAAAACACAAGCCCCAGGCGGCCTGAGTAGCCCCCATTCCGGGTGCCCCACAGGGTTTCTCTCTTCCACGACCCGGCTCTGGTCTGCACTTGCTGCTTTCCTGAATGGGTGTGCCATGGTCCTGGCATCTCCGATTTTCTAGTCTCCACTACATTTTCAACCTCATCCCCACAGCTTTCTGTATGCCCTCTCGGGGAGTCCTTGACTGGCCTCCCAGGCCTTCCTCCAAACTCCGGGAGCCTCTCTGACCCCACAACGCTTCCGTTCTGCACGTCAACAAACCCAGCATGGCAGGGATGACACCATCTTCTCCCACCGCGGGCAGCAGCCGGGTCCCCTGGGCCCGTGACGGCAGTGGCCTTTGAGGGTGTGGCTGACTGAGCCAGTGGAAGGCTTCCCCGGGACCCACTTTCAAGGCCACCCTTCTCCAGGAGCAACCTGAGGACTCTCAGATGAAAGCTTTACGCTTTGGGTGGGGTCTTGGGATTCCTGAGATGCCCTCAAGTCACCTTTGTTCCTGCTCCTGAACGAAGGACTCATTTCTATTTAATGGCACAGATCACTATAGAAGCCGAGCCCTTTTGGCTTCAAATTTACACATGGCTCCTTTTGAAACCAGGACCAAAACTCACTGTAAGTTTTTCAAATTTTTCTAGTTTTGTTTTCCCCGCAATTATCCATATAATTATGGCTTAACACAGTCAGCAGTATCTATGCCACAGCCTGAAGGTTCTGCTCCTTTGAAATTTCCTCCACCAGGTCAAACAGTCCACTAACTTTAACCTCAGCTGCCTGTGAAGTCTTAGGGTGGCCTCCAATTCAACTGCCAAGAGTTTCTGTTCCTAGCTTTAACCTGCATTCCTATAACCATGCTGGTCTTCTGAGATCCAGCCCAAATCACCCATCAAGCTCTGCAGCAGTCTGGGATTTCTCTAACCTACCTTTACAAACCCTCACAAGCACCTTCTAGGCCACATGGTCGGGTACATGCTCAGCAACGGTCCTACTCCTCTGGCACCAATCTTTCATATGACTCAGCTTTCTTGTCACTGAGGCCTAACACCCAACACCACAGCTGAAAGGAAGGTTTAAATGGGTTCACGGTTTGGGGGATTCAGTACATGGTCAGCTGGCTCTACACAGGAATGTCATGGCGGAAGGTTATGGCGGGGCCAAGCTGCTCAGCTCATGGGGGCTGGGAAGCAGAGAAAGGACACAGTGCCAGAGAGCAGAGCCAAGGACCACACAGAGACCCGTGACCGGGCCTCCATGACCCATCGAGACAGACCCAGAAGTGTCCTCCGATTCCCCAGCTGGATCCCAAAGCGAATCAAGCCGACGCTCCACCCTACAGCACTACATCTACCCGCCTTAATGCCTTCAGCTGACAAGTGGGAACACTTGCCAGTCCAGGCTCCCCGGGCCGGAAGTCACCCGTGTAAGCTGTTTTGGGGAACACCGACTGAGCATGGTAAGGGGGTGCCAGGGGGCTTCCGATACCGCCGGCACCAAGCACAAGGGCAGAAGGGCATGGGAAGGGGGGTACAGTGCCGCCCGGGCATGACCAGGAGCACCGCAGCCTCAGGCTGCAAAGGGAGAACCCGTGTGCACATGACCAGGCTCAGAAATGCCAGGCCTCTCCACGGGTGCGTAAACCAGGCACAGGGGTCGGCACTGGCGCTGGCGATGCTGCTGTGCGGGGCTTGGTGACAGAAACCAGGAAGAGAGCAGTGACGGCAGAGGCGGTGGACGTAGCTGCGTGTAGAGCACGACCGGCGCAAGCCTACGAGCCCGACCTCGCAGTTCACACTCACCGCCACGGTGGGGTCTGCCCATCCCAGCAGCGCACGCCCTTCAGACTGGAGACTGCGAGGTCGCCTTCCGCCCTCCCCGCCCTGGGCGCTCAGACCGTCCCACTGCTGCTCACGCTGGCCACTCGCCAGGCATCGTGTTGGAACAGTGTGCACTGCATCGCACCGTGGGACCTGGCACTGTGCACAGCCGTCTCCACCGCCACCCACGCGGCCGAACCCCTCGCCTAGAGCCAGGCCGTTTCTCTCCGGCTTGATGTGCATTGCTCTCTCTGGGCCTTTATCTGCCACACATCTCTAACGTATGAAGCACATGCAGTGAGGATTGGAGTGCCAGACGGGTGTTGAAGTCATCCAGCCACAACTCTCAACCTACAAAGGGAGCCTGTGTCTCTGGGAGGTGAAGCCACACAGGAAAGCAGCTGACCTTGAAAAGCAGGTCTTCCGACCTCCCCGTGGGCCTCTCAGACTTCGGCTCTGAGACCCCGGGTGATCGTGGTGTGAATTCAACAACAAAGCACAACAAAAGCACAGCCAAGGTGAGCACGGCATATACTCAGCAGCGACACCTAAAGCCAGTGGCCCAAGAGCCAGAAATAGTCCAAACCTGCGGCTTCACAGAACAAAGAAAGCAGAATCCTTCTCACACGTGTCTGGCCTGGCAAGATACTCATCTACACTCTTTCCGCGGAGCCTGGGCACAGCGATGCCAAACCTTTCAGAGCTTTTAGTGATATAAACCACCCACCGAGGTACATGTGTCGTACCTGCGCCACCCCTGGCCTAGGACTCCGGGCACAGGATTTCCTGGACAGACGAGAACCAGGACTATTAAAGTCTAGCCCTTGGCCAAACAGCTGGCTGCCTGCTCTTGTAAAGAAGGTCTCCCTGGGACACAGCCCAGACACCATTCACATATTATCTCTGGTATAATAGTGGCGGAGTTCAGTGGCCTATGGCAAAAGCTGAGAAGAGAGAAAGGCCAGGAAGGGCGGGGGGAGGGCAGAGGGGGAGAAAGGGAGGAGGAGGAAGAGCAAGATGAGAAGGAAACATGCAGAAGCCAATCTCTCCCTGTGTTCTGCCCCAGGGACGGAGCGGTGTGGCAGTGAAGAGCGTGGGCCCAGGGAAGTCGCCCAGTCTGAAGTCTGGAGTCACCGAGCCACCCAGGCTGCACTCAAACTTCCGAGCCTCCTGCCTCAGCCTTCCACAGCCCTGGGACTTAGGTTTTCATTAAAGGTTTCATGTTGCAGCAAGGGCAGAGGCTAGTCTCGGAAATCTCTTCTTAGATGGAGACGTCACGGTTTCTTAGTGATTTTCTTATTCCTGGGACACTGTTCTCAATACCGACAATGTAAGGGAGGGGAGGTTTGCTCGGCTCACAGCCTGAGTGTGTTCAGTCCGTGGTTAGCTGGTTCCAAGGCAGAATCCCACGGCCGGAGGGCTGGAGGGCCAGGGGAAGGCAGCTGTGCCATGTGCAGCAGCCCAGAAGCAGGGGAGAGGGAGACGCTGGGACAGGAAACTCCTCGACCAGGCCCGGTCTCTTACGCAAGTCGGGTACGGCGCCCTGTGCTCCTGTCACCTCCCGGAAGCCCACTGCCAAGCACGTGAGGCTTTAGAGGGGCATCGAGATCCAAACCGTGACAAGGAGAAATTATTTTTCAACGTATCAGACTTTCTTCCAGTAGAGAGGGATTTTCACTTGGACCTAAGGTGGAGAGATGGACAGATGGGGCGTGGCTGGACCACACGCCCCCTGAAGGGCCGGGTGGCTATTTCTGACACTTCATTAGCTGAAAGGGTGACTTTTCCCTGCATTCACAAAGTGAAGTTCCAGTCTAGATAGATATCCAGTACTAACTGGTCGAGTTCTTATACTTTCAACGATGCTACAGCACGTCTTCATGATTAAAAGAGAAACTGCACCTTCTTCCTAGGAGACCAGCTGGGAGGAAAAGGAAGATAAAGTGAAGATGTGTTGCAGGGGGTGGCAAAGCCAGGCAAGTGCCACGTTTCTCCTAACGCCCCCTGGGCTGCGATGCGGGCCCTTGGCATGTGACTGAGAGGGTGCGAGGCCATGGCTGACGAGGTGAGTGAGCTTGGCCGAGTCCCACGCAGATTTGCAGTGGGGGTGGGATTTGAACGTAGGGCCCCTGACTTCTGATGGTGCCGCTCTCCTTCATCACAGAGAGACACAGGGGACGTTATTGAAAAGCACGGAGAGGCCAGCAGCAAACGCTGGATTCCTCTGCTCATCCGCGGGGCCGACAGCGCGCAGCTGCGACTGCTCACTGGTCCCCCCGCTCCGGCCCGACCAATCTCTGCAGCGGGCTGTGTCAGTGGTTTGTTACATTTCTTCCTAAAGGGAAATTTAAAAAATCTTGCCATTTGAGGTTGTCTAATTTGAGCCCTCGATAGCATAAATAAAGACCTGTGTGTTCTGAGGGTGTTGGGAGGGGACAGCGTCCCCGAATCCACTCCACGAGTCCACTGCCCACCACAGGCCTGGGGCTGCGAGAGCTTCACACGGTGCTGCTTTCCCCCCTTCTCTCCTTCTCCTCTTCTTTCTTTCCCTCCCTCCCTTCTTCCTTCCTTTCCTCCTCTTTTCCTCTTTCCTTCCTTCTGTCCTCCCTCCCTCCTTCTCTCCCTCCCTCCCTCCCTCTCTTCTTCCCTCCCTTCCTTTGTTGTGTGAAGAGGAGACTGAGCCAGGGTCTTTGCACTGAGCTCCATGCCCAGGCCTGTATTTTTAATTTGGAGACAGGGTCTTGCTAAGTGGCTAAGTCGCTCCGGCTGGGCTGCAAACTTCCACCCTCCTGCCTCAGCCTCCCAGCGTGCTGGGTTACAGGCAAGCTTCCCCTTCCCGGCTCTGTAACCTCATTTGATCATCACAAGAATCTCATGAGCTCTATGAATATTCCCGTCTGTAGACGCAGAAACTGGGCTTCCGAGCGGCTAAGAAACCTGCTGCGGGGCCTCGGGCTCCGAGCTGAAGAGCTGGGCCTGGCGGCCGCGGACACAGAACTGTTCTCCATCACGGCCACCGCCCCTCTGCTGCTGGGCTCTTAACACTTCACGCACACGCAGAACGTGCCCACGTTCAGGCAACAGCTGCCCATCATGTAAACTCACTTCAAGGGCCTGTCCTCTGTTTTGTGCCACTTTTCTTATAACAGATTAATTTTGCAAAGCTTAATCACATGACACTTTAATTACGCCTTTCTAGTCTCTACAAACGACAGCGTTTGACTTCTGCCGGCCTTCCTTTGTGTTGTGTGACCGATGAGATTATTAATAAACGCCTTTTTATTATGTGGGCTTGCTGCAGGGCCCGCGGGGTGCACGCCAGCCTGGCAGGTTTTCTCCTGTGTGCGGCGGCAGCAGGGGTTGTGGCTTTGCTAATGAGCTCAGTCTGGTCAGAGCCCCGCGGCCGATGCCGGATCTCACAGATCGGCCGTCGCGGCTGCTCCGGACTCTGCGCTCAGCCCGGGAGATTAGCTCCTCGTCCCAATTAGCAGAGAGGCCGCGTGGGGACGGGACGGCGGCCCTCTGACGGGCACCCCGGGGAGCGCAAACCCAGCTCATGCAGCTCGGCCTCCAGAAGCGCTTTTCATTATCACTGTTGGCACGGCCTGGGCCTTCGGGACGCGTCTCCTTAGCAGGGTGAGCTGCTGGAGGCCCGGCCGGCCGTCCCCACGCAGAGCAGACAGGCCGCGCTCTAGCACGGGGGGCGCGGGGAGCCAGGAGAGCAGAGCGGTTGAAACAAACGCGCATCAGCACGTGTGACCCTTTGGCCGCGCCCCGTCACGAGGTGTGCGTGCCGTGCCTGCGGCAGTCCACGTGATGATGACGCCACGGAGCAGCTGCCGCGTCTGGGCCTCACGCACACCGGATGCCTGTTCACTAATCCAGCCTCCGCCACGAGCCTGGGGCACAGAGCGGCGACCGTCCTCCCCGCACCGCTCCCGGCAAGATCAACACCAGGGTGCTGTCCGCCTCCCAGCTCTGCCTCTTCCTGCGCCCTACTCTTGAGGGGCTGTCACACCGCAGCTGCACGTACTCCCTGGGCTCTGGGGGCGAGTGGACGGTTCTGTGGACGCGGAGCTCGTTTGGCCACACAAGTTGAACCCAAGCCAGGCGCCCACAAAGACATCATTACCTAGAAGAGTAGGAAAGTTTCACACACAAGAAGGGAAAATGTGCCTTTCCTGGGATATGCTTTCTGCTAAGAGAAGGATGTACAAAATAAAATACTCAGCTTAGAAATAAAAAAGTGGAAATGCATGTCTTGCACCTAAGATGAAAAATGATTCGGAAAGTATAATCTGAAACATTATGAAGTAAAAATATACTGTTTAGATTAAACTTATCTCACTGTAGCTCTTAGGAAGAAAAGCACACTGGTCCATCTGAAGAGAACTCCACGGTATTCCTGGATAGAAATCAATCTGCACCCTGACCACAGCCCATCTAAAAATCAATGAGGTTTTTTGTTTTTTTTTTTAAACTTGTTTTACAAGAGAATGTATTCTTTGCAAGCTATGAAAACCTGGGGAGTTGCAGTGGGGGTGGGTAAGTCTTTTGTCAAAAGTCATACTGCACAGTCATACATCAATTATCATAATCCTTTGTGCTGCAACAGAAGGCAGAGACGAGAGGCTTCCAATGCACGACGGCACACAGGCACATACGAGGATGCACGCACATACGAGGACACACGCACATGTGCAGCATGCACACAATGCCCCTCGGTAGAGCCGCCTGCGGGACACTTGCTGGGGCAGTTTGCACGCACAGAGACGCGTCGAGAATCCCTAACGCGCCTCTTCGAGAGCGGAGCTGCTTCCTCCCCCGATTCCTCAGGGGGTCCGAGTGGGGATCTGGGCACTTCACAGGGCGAACGCAGGAGCCGCTCGAGGGGCCTTGCCGGGGAGACCCGCTGGGCGCTGGAGGGTCTGCGGAGAGGGCAGTGTGTGCCGGGCTTCGCGCCCCGGAACAGCAGGTGAATGGGTGGGGGAAGCCTGTGCGTCCCCGGTGTTTCTTGGACGGGACTTCTTAGCGGGTGGCAAGAAGCCTCCTTTTTGTTTATTCAGTACGAGTATCTGCAGGAGGGACGGGCCCCTCTTCCGGGGTCACCCAGCCCTCCGGGACTGGGCCGCAGCCTCCCCGCCGCGCCTGGCGAGCACAGCTGAGCCTCCGCCACTCGGCTGAACAGAGCGGCTGCTGAGCGGCTGCACCTGTGAGGAGGAAGCGGGCGCAGCTCCGGTGCCCACAAGGCTGCAAAGCCTTATTATTAAAGCCAGCACACGTTTTTTAAATCTACAGATCAAAGAGTTTTTTAAAAAACCTTTTTCAAATAACTAATAAAAATCTTAAGACATGAATAACTTGCCTGAAATAATCAGAAAAAGTGCTGCAAGAGGGTCTTCAGTGGCTCAGAACTAGAGAAAGCGGTAAGAGGACAGAAGGAGCCCCTGGTTCTGACCCCGCACCTGACTCTGCCTGGACTCGGAGGACCGCCGCGGCCCGGGTCGGTCCTCCCGTGGCCTGGACAGTCCAGACTTCAGGCTGTGCCCACCAAGGACACCCCTGAGCTCCGGGACTCGTGTTTATGATCATCAAACTCGTCCAGCACTAACCTGTGCCAGTAAACAACCATGTACAGGACCTGGCTTCCACTCTGTCACCTGCTGACAGTCACACTGCAACATCTATAATGTCCAGTGAATGTCATAAAATTTTTCTATCATATTTTTCTGGACGCTTTTAAAAAACTTCAGAGTTATCAAAGACCTAACCTAGTAGGAATTATTTCCAGTCCCGAAGACATTCCAAAGCTCCTAGACACTTTTCCTTAGGAACCGCCAGGTTTTCCCTTTTAAGTTTTCTCTTCCTCGTTTGAGGGGAGAAACGATAACCAGTAATGGCAAATTATGCGACAAAGTCAGACATAAAAAGCTGAATGAAATTCACGGGAGGGCTGTGGGGGCTGATGACAATTCACACTGCTCTGCTTCGGGCTGGAGGGTGATGCCGGGCGCCCTCGTGCTAAGGGTGTCGGACTGGCGTTGAGTGTGTATTTGACGAAGACATTTCAAAGTGGAGGGGGACGAAGCCTGCAGACAAGCACGCTTCAAAAGCGCGTCTGTGGAGAGGAAGCGGCGGCGCGCGAGGTGGACGGAAAGCGGGGAAGCACGGCGTGGGGCACGTCCGGCGCCCAGGGACGGAAGGGCCGTCCAGAAGGCAGCGTGTGCAGCAGGAAGGAGGCAAGTGCTGGTTAGCACAGGAGAAGACGAGGCTTCTGAGAGCACCTTCCGTCCCCGACAGGCCCGGGAGGCCGAGGCTTGCGCAGATTTCAGGGGAGGATCCAGGAGCAGCAGACAGGACCCGTGCTGTGGCTCGTATCTAGATGTCCCCCGACCCTCGCGCGTCGTGAGTGGGGGCTTCAGAGGTGGCTGGATTAGGGTATGTGATGCTGGGATTAAGATGCCCCACCCAGGATGTGGGTGGCACCACCAGAAAGGCAGGTAGCCTGAATGGAATATAAACACAAAGAAAGAAGCTGGTTGGCTGTTTTGCTGCCTTCTGCCAGCCCTGTCTTGCCATGAACTGTTTCTCCTCTGTGATGCCCTTCTGTCATGCCACCCTGCCTATGGACTAAAGCCTCTAACAACTAAGCCTTTTTTTTTTTTTTTTTAACTTCAGGTGCTGGGTATTCTGTCTCAGCAATTAGAAAAGTAACTAAGATTTTGGTACCAGAAGTGGGGAAGTCTCCTGCGACATTACCTGGTCACGTGGTTGAGAAGCCGTTGGAGCTGGCTGGTGGGAGGAATCTGGACAGGTTTGTAGACTGTGCCTAAAGAAACAACCCAGGAATGCTAAGCTGTATTCTATGGGCGGCTGCGGCCAGAGCTCCGAAGACCAGAACGCTGACCGAAACGCATCAGTAAAGACCAGGCTTAGGAGGTTTCGGTTAGGAACGAGGACTGCCTTGGCCTTGGACTCCAGATCACGTGTTTTGTGCTTTAACAGAAAAGTTGTCTGCAAACTGCACTTGTCCAGAGACTTTGCCTAAGACTAAGTGTGTCAAACTAATCAATCTGGTGGAAGAAATTTCAAGGCCATCTAATGTTGAAGTGGTGGCATGGCTATTGCTGGAGGTTTTTAGCCAGATCTATTTTGAGAATCCAGAGCAGAGCCCAACACAATGATTTAAAATCCTTTGAGTTTGGCCATAAAGGAAACTCCAGTAAAGTTGTAGGTCAAAGAGATGGAGTGGAAGAAAAACTTGGTTGCTGAGAAGGGAGAGTACAAGAGAAAAGATGGCCCGAGGCCACCGCCAGAGCCAGCAGGATCCCAGCCTTTGAAGCCTCAGGACTGCAAAGGTGGAAGAATTTGCTTTGAGAAGAGAACCCCAGGGCACCATGGTCCAGAGCGACGGGGCCTAGAGACCTCGCTCCTCGGGGCTGGCTTCCGAGTGCTCATGATCCGGGCACTGAACCCCGACACCCAAAGGGGAAGGAAGCCTGGCTGCTGCCCCAGCTGGCGACAGACCTTGGCATCATCCACGTGGTGCCGGTTTTGGGTGAACGCGAGCGTTGCGGGGTCAGGAAGGCTTCCACCCAGATTGCAGAAGAAGCCCTGGAGGCCAGGCAGGAGCCCTGAGAGAGCAGCGTGTGAAGCTGTGGGTGTGAAGCCGGGGTGCAGGGGGGACCCCGGAGGGCTGGAGAAGCCAGGAGCGTGGGTCCTCTGAGGAAAGTGGAAAGGAGGGAGCAGAGCCGGCCACAGAGAGAAGCCACAGAGAGGAGCCACAGAGAGGAGCCACAGAGGCTACAACCATCACAGCGCCCTGAGGATGCGCCTCCGAGCCCACCTGGAGTTCACACCTCACCAGAGATTGTCGCAGATGCTGGACGTGTGACTATGGCGCCTGCGTTTACCCTGGAGTTTGGACCTGCGTTGGCACCGTCCCTTCATCCCCCTCTGGAGCGGGAACGGCTGTCCTGTGCCATTGAATGTGGACGTGTTTAACTTGCTTTCCACTTGTGAAGGGCCTCACGGCTCAGTTTCCCCTCAAGCTCAGGGGAGACCTTGGACTTGAAAAGCCCCAGCGAGGCTGAACCTGTTAGCACTTTGACAACGATTCGACAAGGACTAAACTCTGAATGTGAGTACAGTACACGAGTCTTTTAGGGGCTGGGGGTGAAATGTTACGGTTGTGACTCTAAAACCTCATGTGGTCCCACGTGAGGAGTTTCAGAGGTGGCTGGATTCGTGCATGTGATGCTGGGCTAAGGTGCCCACTCGGTGTGGGGGTGACACCACCGAAAAGGTGGGAGCCTGGATGGAGTATAAAGCGACAGAAAGAAACTCGGCTACCTTGCTGCTTTGCTGCCTTCTGCCCGTCCTGCTTCACCATGAACTCTCTCTCCTCTGTGGTGGCCCTCCGCCATGCCACCCTGCCTTGGCGCCAGCCCACTACAGACTGAAACCTCTACAAACTGAGTCAAAATAAACCTTTCTTCCTTTCACTGCAGGTGGTGGTTATTTTGTCTCAGCTAAGAAACCAGGCTCCCAAAGGAAGACAGATTCAGAGACAGAGGGGGAGGGGATAGCAGTGTCCACAGAGTGACGGGAGCCCAGGAGGGACTCGAACCCACATTAGGGAGCAGAGCTGGACCACCTGGCAGGCAGGCAGGGGAGCTGGGGCTCTGAGGATGACGGCAGCGTGGCAGACTCGAAAGTGCCACCAGAGCAGCCCTTGCCAGGATGCAGCTCAGGGTGGCAGTCGGGGAAAACTCTGAGCCAGCAGGAAGTTTGTCTTCATGACATTAGAATATTTCAAAGAAAAAATCTCCAAAACAAAATAATAAAATGGACAGCTTTACATCAACAAATTTACACAATACAAAAAGTGCTAGAAAGACATACTAAAATGTGCTCATGAAGAAAATATATAATAGAATCATCTCACTAAGGAAATTCCAAGATAGCATTGCAAATAAGTTTGAAAAACTTTCAAGGTTCTTTTTTGTCATATGAAAATTGTTCCAGAAATTATAAAATAGAATGAATATTTCCCACCTTATTTTGTGAAAATAATAACGTTTTGATTACAAAAATGGACAAGGAGAGAGAACAATTTCTAAACACAGAAACAAGAATCATGGACAAAATTGTGCTAGCAGGGTTCAGTAATATATAAAACATCATCAGTAAGTTAACCTATTCCAGTAAGTCAAGATTGGTTTAACTTTAGAAAAAAAATCCATTAATGGGGGGCCGGAGGGTTAGCTCAGTGGTTCCAGTGCCTGCCTTGCAAGCGCAAGGTCCTGAGTTCGATCCCCGGTAACCACATATAATGCTGGGTGTGGAGACACGCCCTCCAACAATCAACACCACATACCACAGTGCTGGCGTGGTGGCTCACGCCTGTCATCCCAGCACTCGGGAGGCAGAGACAGGAGGATTGCTGAGTTCGCGGCGGCTTGCCTGGGCACCATAGTGAGCTCAGGGCCAGCCTGAACTACAGAGCGAGACCCTGTCTCAAAAGAAAAAAAAAATCCATTAATGTAATTTTATCTTAACAGCTAAATAAGAATAAAGAAAATGACTTCAGTAGATATATATTATAGGATACAAGTATGTTTAGTAAGTCAGAAATAGAAGGAAATTTTCTTTAGCACATTAAGCTTCTTGATTAACAAAAATCTGCATAAGGATTCCCTTATATATCAGAAATAAGACCCGGACGCCCAGAGACCTGCTTCTCCTCAAGGTGCCAGCAAATGTCTTAGAAAGCACAAGAAAATAGGAGACAAGTAGGGAAGAAGAATAAAAAAGAAAAAATCATCATACATGACTAAGATTATTGAAACTCCAAAACATCAAATTTATAGAAAAAGCTATTTTAGCAAGATTGTTTAACTAGTTGGGTAGATATGATTTAGTATATAAGAACAACTAAACATTCATATGCTAGTACTGACATGTTAGCTGTAATATGATTAAAATATGTAATTTCACATGGCAAAGAAAGACAACATACTCAGGAATAAACATGATAAATAATATTCAAATGTTTTCAGAGTAAATAATAATATTCTATCTAAATATGCTAATGTCTTAGTTTTAATCTGTCTTTAGTGGTTACTATGAAGAATATTACATGCACTATCAATAATAATACGATTACTGAGCAGGTTAAAGCTTTTAAGCATGATTTCCCATAAATTGTGTTTTATAATCACATAAACTATTTACTGGACTCTGAAGTTGAATCTCCAAGGTAAGTTCTACTCAGCAAAGTCTCTTTTATTTATGTTCTTTCCACTTTATTCTGTCCTTTCTCAGTTTTCAATGGCTTGTCCTTCCATTGCTTAAAAATTAATAGGTATGGTATGTTTTCATAAACTCTTTTTTCTTAAATATGAAGTAGCATAATCTACATTTTCCTCCTTATTTTACCTGACAACATACCCTGAAGAACAGCCACAGCAGCATATTCATTTTATAATACCTTACTCCTTTGTTAATTTTCTCCACTCTTTGTCCAGTTCAAATTTCAGTCATTCATTATTTAAATGTTTATTTCATATTATCTTATGATATACATTGATTATTTTTATTTCCTCTTACCTTGGTTTATTTTGCTGTTTTTCACTTAGATTTTTTTTTTTCCTTTTTTGAGACAGGGTCTCACTCTGTAGTTC
>PVIC010005180.1:40000-59066 GCA_004025085.1 Thryonomys swinderianus
GTGCCGATTCTACAGCGGAACTAGCTGGCTAGCCACAGCTGCCATCCGGCCTCAGCTGCAAGGATCCCTGGGACTTCCACGGGGTCTACATGGGCCCAAGGTCTCACCTCGGCTCCTCAGGTTCAGAAATGTCCTGCTGACCTAACTGCTTATAACATGGACTGTGCAGTCAGGTCCCAGACCGAGAGCCGCCCCCACAGTCCCCGCTCTGTGCAGGGGCATCGTACGAATGGAGGATTGATTACGCGTCGCTTCTGCACAGGTGGAACAGAGATCACGAGGAGCACCAGACATCTTTGTACCCTGCTGGGCCGTCTAAGGCAGAGGAGCCCATCAGACTGAACAGTGGTATTTAATCCAGAAGGAGTCTGCCATTTCTGTGACCTATGCACAGTTCTTGTGAAAGTTTGGGGTCAATCGAAGAAGATCCATGTAGGTTTGTAGTCCTATGTGAGGCTTCTCT
Organism: Thryonomys swinderianus; assembly: GCA_004025085.1. Classification (NCBI taxonomy): domain Eukaryota; kingdom Metazoa; phylum Chordata; class Mammalia; order Rodentia; family Thryonomyidae; genus Thryonomys; species Thryonomys swinderianus. The sequence continues at coordinate 40,464 of PVIC010005180.1, forward strand.
AGAAACCAGCTCAGCACTCCTTCAAGCACAAACACTGAGTTTCCTTCCAAAACGTTTCATTTCAGGAATAAAATATGGGTAGCTGGGCACTTTCCATTTTAGGGCAGCCAACAAAAACAGAAATCTGTGAAGGCAGTTAGTGGGAAAAACACTGTGATTTTTCTCTCCTGTAACTGAAGAGCCAGCGAAGAAAATAAGCAGCTCACTCTCCAGTATGTGCATGTGAGTCTTCAGGTCCTGCAGAAACACCAAAGCACACTGATGGCCCCACAAGTGCACGCGTGTCAGCGATCTCCAAAAGAGGTTCACGTGACACCACGGAGTCAGCGTCACGCGAAGAGTCGGGTCTAGTAGTCTTGAAAGCTGATAACAGATTCCTTTCAATAAGAGAGGATCCAATCCTAAAATTTCCTATGGTACAGTCAGGATATCGTGCAGTGTGTATGTTAGTAAGGATTCTCCAGATACATGCAGCCAACAGAAGACAGACAGACAGATGCTTAGAAAGACAGATAGTAGAAGATGATAGACAGACAGACAGACAGATAGTGGGCTACGGGAATGTCCTCATAGATTATGGTGGCCCGCAGCCCAGCACATGACCGGGAGGGGTGAAATGCAGACCCTGCTGTCAGGAGCGGAGCCCAGAGACCCCAGGAAGAAGGGAAATGGAAGGTGAGCGTCTGCCTGAGCAGAGACCGCGGACCTGCCCTGCCCGTGCCCTGCTGTCCTGGCCCTGGACTGCATGGTGCTGCCCGAACTGGCAGGCAGGTCTTGCAACCCATCTGCTGATTCTGGTGCTAATGCTGTCTGGCCATGTCCCCGGGCCATCCAGAAGCCATGTGTTAACATCCGTCAGAGAACCCTCAACAAATCTGTACAAGACTAGCCACCATACTAGATTTAAACCAAAATCTGGGTTAAGGTCCGTAAAAGGTAATCGTTTGCAGTAAAAGTTAGTAAGAATCTACACAGTTCTGAACGCTGGATCCACGGCCGGCCCTCATGACCTTCCCAGGACCACACCCTCGGCGCCGCCAGCCTCCAGCGCGGCCATCCTTGGCAAGGCTGGGGCTGCGATACTGTTTCTGCCTCTTTTCCTCTCTGTCTTTCCCACGGACTGGGGTCCCTCGAGAGGCAAAGACCATATTTTGTTAAATGATATGTCCTAGCATGGTGCCTGACCAGAGTAAGTACTTAATCAATAATTACTTAAATCAAATATTGTTAATTAACTACTTCATGGCGAGTTGGGCTATAATTAGGTATACACACCGGCTTCCCCTCCAAAGCCCGGACCGACTATAATGGGACCCAAGGGGAAGAAAGTGGGGTTTGCTGTGGAGGAAGCAGCCATCGGGCCCCTCGGCTGGGGCTCGCCAGACACTTCCGCGCTGCAGGAGGTGCAGACCCCCAGGCCCTCCTGAAGGCGGCACCTCCTCTCCGAGCCTTTGGGTGGCGTCACTGACGCCGCTCTTGGCCCTTTGAGCCCAGCCTCTTCTGCGGGTCACGTTTCACCCCCCGTTTGTGGCCACTGAGAAACCCTCTCAGGACGCCATCTTCGGATGTCTGTGGCTCCCACCCGGATTCCTGGCTCCACCCAGGACCCCTTCACCGGGTGGCGGGTGCGGTCTGCCTCCCGGTGCCCTCCATGGCGTGCGAGAGGCTTCAGCAGCAAGCGCGTAAAGCTGAAGCCGCTAGAGTGAAATCTGACCGAGGATGTTTGAAAGGGCAGGGGTGTGGGAAGAAGACAGGAGACAGAGCTTATTGACTCTTTCATTTTATAAGATCAACCTGCCCATAAACTAATTTTATAGAAGGGATGCAGGGGAAAGATGGATGCAAATCACATTTAACACATTCTATCATTCACCTATCAAATCATATCATTTTCTCCCAAAATGCTGCTAGGTATGGTTCAAAAGAAAAGAAATAAAAAGCAAACATCAAGCCAAAAGTCAAAACCTAACAAAATTTAGGAAAAGGGAAGACACACTGGCTTGAGATGACCAGAGGGGAGAGTCTGAAGGTTTCAGGTGCTGAAAGAGTTTGGAGCGACAGGACAGAACAGAACAGAACCTGAACAGAAGCTCTCGCTCTGGAAGAGGAAGCCCGTGTCTGGTCCCCTTTTCCTTTGTTCTCAGGGAGAGGCAGCTTTAAAAGCGGGGGAGAGGGAGCCTCTCGGGATCGGCTCTCTGCTTCCGGCTGGAGCTGAGAAGGAGAAGCAACGGTCCTTCACGACGACTTTCCCCCAAAGCAGAAAGTGGGATTTTCCCCCAACATGAGCGAGGAGCAGGACGCCCCGTGTGCCCGGCCCGGAGGACGAGGCCATCGGCTGAGCCACACGGCTGTGCCAGCAGCATGACCGCAGGGAGCCACCGCCGCCCTGCAGGACGTGCCCGCTGCTGCTCTAGCGCCCCCGCGGTTTCCAGCTTCGGCTGTGCCCGAGCTTTCAGAACCTGAGCCTTCGCTCTGAGCAGTGCTCCTCAGGGGTCCCCCGCATATCAGCCTACTTCTAAGGTGCCATCTAAGAGCCCGACACGGTGGCACACGCCCACACTCACACTCCCAGAACCTGGGAGGCTGAGGCAGGAGAATTGCTGTGAGTTTGAAGCCAGTCTGAACTGCACAGTGAGACCTTGTCTCAAAGAACAAATAACCACAACAGTAAGATCACACCTCCACTTCATCCGTAATGTTGGGCTTGGGTCCCGGCCTGGCGGCTTCCTCTCAGTGACAGTGGTCCTGCCTGAGGGAAGGGCCTGGCCGACAGCCTTCTCCATCGTGGCTGCTGGGCCTGAGGACACGATGCCCAAAGGACCCAGCACAGGAAGTGTTCACCAAGCGTTGCCATGGCTGCCCTCATGGAAACGCCTGGCTCCCAGTCAGCTCCGTCTCCACACGGGCTGGGACTGTGTGGCCCGCAAGGCAGAGGCACACAGCACAGGCGCCTCTGCGGGCCTCCACCGTGCAGCCTCCCCAGGAGAACTCTGCGCCCACAGCTCGTGCAGCGGCCCCTGTCCCGAGCCCTCTGGGTAGGGATTTGGCTTCTGCTTTCCTGGGCACCGTCCGCCCCCTCCCTTTCCTAACACGGCGCCATTTTCCCCGACTTGATCACTTCAGCATCTGAAGGAGGTGGCTGAAATGCTGAGGCAAACATGGGGAACGTTGAATATTATTTTCTAATCAACTCAAAACGACCTCTTCCACTACCGTCGGTGGCCAGAGGACGATCCTAGCTGCCTTCCCTGTAAAAGAGGCTCTGAAATCTGTCAGTTTCCTTTTCTTTTTCCAGAAAGGAAGCTGAGTCACAGGAGGGGCAGGGCTGGGAGAGGTGTGGGGCCTCACAGACGCCTGGGGGTCACTGGACGTGGATGACTGTATCCGCCTGACCAAGCACGTGAGAGTAGAGAAGCCGGTGGTGCATTAGTCCACACCTGAGCGGCCACGTAACTTGTGTGCAGGCGTCGGTGTGAACCACAGCACCACAGGCCCAGAGCAGCAGGCCGTGGCCGAGGCGCCTCCTGCCGGTGAAGTCCCAGAGCTGCAGCGTCGTCCCTCCCCAGCTGCACTCCACTGTGCCACAGGTACCATCTTAGAACGGGTGCGGAGCCTCACAGAGGATGGTGACGCTTTGCCGCCCCACCCGGGACACGTTTCCTCCTGTTGTCCAGCGAACAGCACCGGTATTGCGCAGGCCCGCGAGCTCTTGACCTGGATCGCCCGGTGCCTGGTCCTTCTTCGCACACAGGGAAGCGGCTCTCTGAGCCGGATCCTTCTGTGTCGGGAAGGCTTGGAGAGCGAGGGAGGACGCCGAGCTGGGTGGTGCATCTGCTTTTGCTCAGGAAGCCTGCACACCCCAGAGCTACTCTTTGAGCGCCCACGACAGTAATTTTCAGGGCACGGCCAGAGGCCACGGGAGCAGGAAATCCACGCCAGCCAGGGTGGCTGGAGGCCGGTCTGCCTTGAGGGCGCACAGCCAGGGCCACTCGAAGTCAGAGCTGGGCCTCAAACTGGTTCTGAAACTCGGCTGCGTGCCGGGGGGCCAGGCGCTGGGTGGAGCTCAGTGCTGCCTCCGAGGCTGTGCGGAGCCCGCTGCCTGCTCTGCTTCGCACCGGCCGGAGGCTGGGAGGGCCCTGGTGTCCTCGTGGCCGTCAGGCAGGACTCCTGGGACAGCGCACCGGGCGACCTCGGCTGCGTGCGGGAGACAGGCACGCACAGCTCCTTGCTCCTCCCGCGCAGGGCCAGTCCCGCGGGGCGAGAGTTGGCCCGAGACCCCCGGGTGCCGCTGCGCAGAAGCACGTGCCCGGAAGGGGCTGTGCCGGCCCTGCGCGACACACAGACGCCGCGGCTGCATCAGGGACCAGCTGAGTCCACAGCCTCCGCCGCACCCAGAGACCCAGACAGCGGACTTCGCACTCTGCAGAGCCCCTGGGGCCAACCTGGACCCTCATCTGTGCAACTCTGGAGTTGGGGTGCAGGGGGGTCACTCGGGCCACCCAGGCCACAGGGCAGCACCCAGCCTGACAGGATGGGGCCTGTGGGGGAGGAGAGAGCACCCCAGGGGGCACAGTGAGCGGGCCGCGCCGACAGAACGCCCCTCGCTAAACCAGCAAACCAGCGTTGTGCAGACCGAGCACAGACTGCTGGCACAGAGCGGAGAGAAGACGCACCGCCCCAGGCCGGGCAGGGGCGCGGAAGTGGGGTGCTGCTGCCAGGAGCCCCACCCCGGGGATGCGCTTGGATGTGGGCGGGCGGAGGCTGGGGCGGCTTCCGGGCTGATGACAAGGGAGACGCGGGACGGCCTCAGGCAGACGTGGGCCGGCCATGGAGGCAGAGAGGCGGCGAGCGCTGCTCCCGTGTCTCCCGGGGACGCCGCTGGCTGGCGAGGGCCGGCTCGGAGCACCCTGCTGCTCACAGTCGGGTGAGGGATGACACGGGAGGGAGCGGCACAGTCTGGACCGCGGGAGGAGGGAGCGTGGGGAAGAGGGCTCCGGAGCGGACGGTGTCCCCAGGTGGGAGGACCGAGAGCCCGGCTGAATGGCTGGGGAGGGCGGGGCTGGTGAGACGTTTTGCCCCTGGGCACCCACCTGCCCGGTGGGCCTGGTACCAAAGCGCTCCCTGGGGGTGGCTGAGTTGCTGTAATCTGCAAATCTCTCTGGGTATTACTCTTTCCTGTGCCTGTCTCCACTCAGTCTTCCCGTGTTTTTTGTTTGTTTTGCAGTAGTGGGGGTCGAACCCAGGGAGCACTGAGCTGTCCACTAGCCCTTTTTATTTTTATTTTGAGACAGAGTCTCTGTCAGTGCCCAGGCTGAAATCAGACTTGTGATCCTCCTGCCTCGGCCTCCTCAGTCGGTGGGATTACAGGTTAATTAGCTGGTGTCCTCCTGTCCATGCTGAGGGTCCACACGTCCTAGAATAAAAACACTGTCCGAAGAGGTGAGAACCCGGGGTCTCTCGCAGGGCCCTGTGCTGGTGGCCGCAGTGGTCCGGTGGTTCTCAGTCTCCCCTCTGCGCCACTGCACTGTGCCACCCTGACTCTGGCACTGCAAACGTCCGAGCCCCACTGTGGAGTGCCCCCCACTCACCTCCAGCCCCCGGGACCAGGCCTGACTAACAACCTCCCGCAGTCTTCCCTGGGCCACACACACCCCAGGCCAAGGGAGGCTGCCCATTAGCTGCTCACACCCGCATCCTGGCCCACAAGTGCTCCTTCGACAGCCAGCGGCCAATCACCTCTCAGGAACTATTTGGGAGTTTGTTGATTGACTTCATGGACATTGATGAGTTCTTACCATAGAAACATCCATTTATTTGGGGAAAGCCCATATGTGAAGAATTCTCTTCCAATTCTATATCTTTTTATATTAGTTGTTTCCTAAGAAACTTACAGTCAAATGAATTTAAAACCATCAAGCAGAGTAACATTTTCATCTAGAAATTGTGATTTTTGTATTTACTATTGAAAATATAGACACAATAAAAAGCGTATGACAAAACTATTTTACATTTTAAGCAAAGATAAACACATTTCCACTGATCTAATTTCAGGCATTAGTCAATATTTTTCTTTTTGAATTAGAATAGGATGTAAATGAGATGATTTCACTTAAATCTGACTTCTTTCTTCTTTCAACACATTTAACGTAATCATTTAATGACCTGTGTTGCGTGGGTCACGTGGGGCCTTTCATTACAGGCTGGAGGGCGAAGACCTCAGCCTGGCCTGCGTGTGAGCTCTGCTGAAAATTCCACTCGTGTTTTTTCTTGTACCAATTCACTGCTAACAAATTTAGAAATCCTAAGAAACAAGGAATCGGGGACGAGGAGGGAAAGCCAACGTCCTGCAGCAATTCCTCCGCAAGGTCGGGCCCGTCCTACGACCACCGTGTTGAGCAAATCCGCTGGGAGGGCTCGGAGCCCCTGCTGTGGGCCGCCCACGCCGGGAACGAAGACAAGCAGGAAAGTCAGAGTCCGCTCAGGAGGCTCGAGCTGCAGCCAGAACGCAAACAGGGCCGGAGCGAAAAGCCGGGTCCTGGGTCCCGGGGAAGGAAGCAGAGCTGGAAGAAGACGCAGGGAAGGACCCGAGGTGTCTGCAGGGAAGATTCGCCCCGAGGCCCGGGCCTGCCCCGCCCGCCGTGCAGCCAGCTCCGCAGGGTGGCGCTCGGGGCCTCAGGCCTATCGGGGAGGGGCGGGCAGCAGGCCCGGCCCTAGAAACCGGCTGCCATGTGGCTGAGACACAGCGACGGCGAAACTTCTGGGGACCGGCTCCGAGTGCAGCCCGACCCACTCAGGCGCCTCCTCACGCCGGCACTACGAGACCTGGACACTGCGGCTCCAGCTCACGGACTCCTACGCTAACAGTGAAAAGGAGGACAAACGGCACGTGTGTGTGGAGGCTCACACCTGGTGTGGCGGCGCCGGGGAGCAGAGAGCACGGCTGTGGGGCCGGCGGCGGCAGCGGGGAAGCTCTGGCCCCGGTAGCCCTTAGGCCTTGCGCTTAAAAAGCCAAAGACGCCAAAGCAGACGCGCTCCACGCGTGACTGCGCGTTGCTGAGGACGGCTCGGGACGCTGAATGATGAGGGCGCCGGCCGCGCTCGAGCCTGGCACACTGTCGCTTCCACGGCGAGGCCGCCGGCGGGTCCCGGCTCTGGGGCTCTTCGCTCACGTGAGACGAGCGGTTTTGTGAGACCTCGTTATTTCCCGAACCAAAGATGCCTTCTTTCCTCCACTGCGCCTTTCAGAGGTGGCTGTTCTTCCCACACCGCCGCCTCTCTGCGGTGTTTTCTCCCAAGCCTCGGCCAGCGGGCGCGTGTGGACCTGGGCCCTCGGTGCTTCTCTGCCCGGTCCCCCCGCGAGGCCCCAGCGGAGCCGGGATGCCGAGCAGGACGGGAGCAGGGTCCGCAGGTCTGACCAACAGCAGCACTGACGTCGGCCGCCAGCCCCCAGGGCCAGGCCCGAGGCTGCTGCCCAAGCCACCTGCCCCGTGGGCCCCGCCCCAACCGGTGAGCAGCCCTGGGCACGGCCGCCTCCGGGAGCCCGAGTGCCCGGCCGCGCCTGCGGGCTGTGTGCGAGGAGCACGGCCCAGCCGGCCCACCCGGAAGTCATTTCCGGGGCAGCAGCAGCCGTGTGCCGCGTCTCCGCCATTCCTGGGACTCCAGAATCTTTGCTTCAACAGCAGCCTGTTTTACACAGCAAGACCATTTCCTGTGTGATCGCAGGTACTGCCAAGTGCCGTGGATTTAGAGCCAAAGTGGCTTGCTTGTTTCTAAATAATCCCCTAGGAAACGGTTCCGTCTAGACCATTATCTTGATAGTTCATAATTAGGTTCAATAATATAGCTTGTTTTGCTGACCAGGGTCAGATCGGCGTGTCCGCGGCAGCAGGCGCAGTGACCTTGCTTGGAGAGGGTATTGTTGGAAAATCCATTATTATCATCACACACACTTCAGAGAAGTGGCTGTTTTGTGAATTGATGGCGTGATGTTGCCACTTTAGATAAAAGAGTCCATGAATTATTGACTTAATGAGTTAATGTTGCCTGATTTCACAACAAAGTCTTTACGTCTCGCTGCAATTTACTGAACACGGACTCGCAGTGCGTGGAGGAAATGCAGGTGAGCGGCTCCGTCCGGAAGGGGCGGCCTCCCGGCCCCGCCGTCCCTGGAGGCGCCGTGGGCGGGGTGACACGACCTGACTCGCGCGCAGCTCCCACGATGGCTGCGCGTCTCTGTCCTCCCCGCGCGCGGAGCAGCGGTGGCTGGGTGCGTGTCCTGGTCGGCCGCGTTCTCTCCGGCTCGTGCCCGTTGCTGCTGGGCGTCTGTGCAGGGAGGCCCAGAGAGCCAGCAGGGGCGCGCCTCGGTGCACGCGCTCGGCCACCGGCCGGTCCTGCTCTTCGGAGGCACCAGGCCTGGGGGAAGATGGCGGAGAACCCAGAGCTGTGAGCAGGTCTTCCAGACACACAGCTGGGCGGGGGCGCGATTCTGAGAGCCGGTTTCAATTTTGGTTCTGTTGTCATTCGCTGAGAACTTGCTATCTCTGGGACCCGAAGCACAACGCTTTATCAAGCCCTCCTATCAAACTGGACAGCAGTGTTACTTCCCATTGTACAGGCGGAGAAACTGAGGCCTGGGAGAGGGAGTCAGCTGGTCCCCGCTGCAGGACTGCAAGCAGAGGTGGGGCTGGGGGAACAGCGGCGGCTCGCGCCCTGCTGCTGCTGCTCAGCGCCCCACACCTCGCTCAGGCCGGGGCCCTGCGTCCTCCAGCCCTAGGGCGAGGCCCACACACTCCCGGTGGCCCTGCGGCCCACGCCTTCACCCTGACCGGGCTGACCACGGCGGTCCGGAGCGGCTTCCTCCTGTGGCACAGGGGCCTCTGGGGTCTGTCCTCGTGCGTCTCCGGGCTGAACATCAGGCCGAGTAGGGACACAGAGAGGCTGGTGCCCACCCCGCGCTGGGCATGGCGCATGTCTGCAGAGCACAGCTCTGGGGAAGGGCTACTGTGGACGCACAGAGGGCTGGCCTGTGCCTGTGTGCCCTTCTGTGCCCGCCTAGCGCCACACTGTTTGCTGGAGTCGGGGATGGGCAGAGAACACAGACCGACAGGACCGGGCCTCGCAGAGCCTGTCCCGCCTGTGGGGAGCGTCTACCCAGCAGGGAGCGCTCCTTCCGGCTGGGCTAAAACCCAGCCATGTGTCCAAGGGCTACTTAGGGGCACAGCGAGTCTCTTTGGGTGGCAACAGTTCCCACCGAGGTTGCACATGCACCACAGGCTCTCAGAGCCCGCGTGGGAACCACTGTGGGCACCGAGGGGCCACAGCCCCCCCCCGCCCTCCTCTCGGGAGCTGGGTGATGGGCATGGGACGCAGCCCTGAGGCCTCTGCTCCCGGCCGCGCTCCTGACCCCACGCCGCCCGGCCGCTGGCACCTCTGAGAGCCTCCGGGGGCCCCTTGGGGCATCACGTCAGGACCGAGCAATATTAACAGGCCCCGGGGTCCGGCTCAGGGAAGACACCGGCACTGTCCGTTCTCAGACCACAACCTCCTGCATCCAGGGCTCTTTAGCGAAGTGACCAGGACCCCGTGGACAAACGCAGTGAGAGTCCCTCTTCTGGTTTCCGTACTAACACGTTTCTCCAAAGAGAATCAAACATATAAATAAAATCATCCAATACGATGATACCAAAGAGTCCGCAGATATTTCAGTCCACGACCATTGCGCGTCCACTAAACGGGAGTCACTTCTCCTATATTTTATGATTCCACTTTGTTTTCCGATAACAGTGCCAAGCCTTCCGGGCTGAGTCACCTGGGAGCCCCGGGGCCAGGGGACTTGGGAGCCCTTGGGAGGCTAAACGCCCCAGCCGGGTCTCCGGTGAGTGGGAGACAGGGTGGGCATGCGGGGAGGCGGGGACGTATGGCCGCCTCTGTCCCCTACCCCTGGGCTCCCCAGGCAGAGAGCCTGAGGCTTGAGGGACCCCTCGACGTGGGGACCCCAGCACTGCTGTGTGGGCCCCCCCCCCCGGTCCTCCCGCGAGGGCCGCTGCGGCCTGCGCTTCAGGACCCTGGACAGAGCCGGCTGCCCGCTCTTGGCTTTGGAGCCGGGTCCTGGGAAAGGAGGACCCCAGGGGCTCGGGGACCCGGCTGTGCGCTCAGGAGGCCCCGAGCAGCCCCGCGGGGCGCCGGCTCCACAGCACCCTCCCGGGACGTGGGCTTTCTCCACTCTGAGTGAGGTGCAGTTTCTGGCTCTGGCCTTTCCAGTTTTCTACTCTTCTCGATGAGCAGTCTCTCCAGGAGAGCACACGGGACGGTGTTTATTGTACCTCAGTGTATAAGGTGATCAAAAGAGCAAATGTTTGCATTAACTATTTTATTGCAGCCAAGGACATGTGGCCGTGAGTCCCCCCTGCTTGGAATACACGCGCCCAGCGCGCTGGCCACTGTCTGAAGCAGCTCCGGAGACCCCTTCGCAGTGTTTTCAGGAGCTGTGAGCAAAGCACAGCGACTGCTGCTTCCGAGTGCCGCCAGCAGGCAGGCAGCGCGCAAGCGCACAGCGCCGGCCCGTCCCCGGCTCTCACCGGCTCTGCCGCCTGCAGCTCTGGCTCTTTGCCAGGTCAAGATGGTCACGAATGGGCGACACTTTGAGTCAGTTCAAGCCATGGAGGCTGCCACAGGGCACGACTTGAGTACACGGAGGACTTCCAGGAGCACTCCGGAAGAGGCCAGGATCTGGGCGGAGGTGCTCGGGCTGAGGGCATAGCTGCAAGGCGGAGGGTGACAGCGGTGCGTCTCCTGTTGTAATACATTTCCTAAAAAGTCAGAACCTTCGCCACCCGCTTCCATCACGGCTCCTGTTTCTCTTCTCCGTCTTCAGCACCGGTCCGTGCCCTGTCTAAGGTGCCCCGCGGCCCACGTCTCCGTCGCTGCTCCCGAATCACTGCTGTGCTTTGGATCAGCGTCCTCAGGGGCCGGCAAGCTCAGAGCCGGCTCACGAAAGGGACGGGATCCCGGGCGGTGTGCTTGTCTGTGGACCCGTCCAGGGGAGAGATTGTGGCTGAAGGCGCCATCAAGAGGTGCAGACGGCACGGAGGGAGCCGTCCCTGGGGGATGTGGACGGTGCAGCTCCCCCCAGCGGCTGCTCCTGCCTCTGCTTCCTGGCTGCTGTGGGTGAGCGCTGTCCCCTCCGAGGCCTGTGCACGGCACCATTTGTGCCTAGGAGCCAGCGGGCCATGTACTGAGCCTGGGCCCGAAGGAAGCCTCTCCTTGCACTGCAGGTGTGAGCGCTCTGCCCGCCCAAGGGCTGGCTCACGAGACCACCTTCCCGCTCAGGCAGCTCCTGTTCCTGTGGGACAGGGCAGACGCCATCCAAGGCCTCCAGGGCGGATGCTCAGGGTTCCCCTGCACCCTCGGGGTCCCCCTTCCAGGCCCAGAACACTCCTGGTCTTTTCCCTCTGCCCTCTTGGATTCCCATCCTTCCCACCAGCCAAACCTGGCCCAGGTGTCAAAACTTCCTGGCTGTCTCCTCCAGCCTCTGGCCCAAGCACCTCCCCCCTGAGTGCTTCGGGGAGACCCCGTCAGCATCAGGCGCAGTCTTAGGGCTGCTCACCGAGTAAACACCTCTGTGCATGAGGAGCGAAGGTCTACGCACCTGTGCTCTCACTTCTCACGCCTCTGTGAAATGGATTTTATCAGAGCCATTTCGCAGATGGGGAAACTGAGGTTCACAGGGCTCGGTGCGCAGACGGCGAGGCAAGACCCTCCTCAGCCCATGTCCGCCATGTTCCCGTCATACAGGGCTCATACCCAGACGAGGGCCGCGCTGTGTCTTCCTGTGAGGGCACAGACGGGCGGGCACCAGGGGCAGAGCGGCCCTGGCTTGGACGCTCCGCCCGTGTGTGCTCAGCCGCCTCCTCCCAGCACTCTTCTGACATTTGGTTACTGCTGCCCCTACAATGTCATTGTTATGCATAATGTATGCAGCGGAGGCCGGCGCTTCCTGTAATTTATGTCACCTCATTTCACCGCTCAGCAGTTCCTCAGCATTTACCCTCATAAATTTCCAGTTATTGTCCTATATTTACACATCGCACTGCTGGAGAAGTCGGCACGATCTGATCGGAGTGGAACCCAAGGGACAGGGGGGCGAGCGGCGGCTCCTGCACCCACCCTGCCGGCCCCGTCCCGAGGGGCGCAGCGCCCTGTGCCCCCGCCCCGCAGGCCGAGCCTGGGCACCGCACCTGGCCCGCCCTTCTGCTCGCGCTGTCCTGCCTCCGCGCGAGGCCCAGGCCCGGTGGGGCCCTGTCTGGAGCCCGGTGCTGTGTCACCCCCTGAGCCCAGGACGCCATGGGACGGATAACACTGCCCTCCGCGCTCCTTACGGCCGCTCCGGTGCGGGGTGGGCTGGCAGGGCCAGGTGGGCCTCGTGTGGCGCCCCGTGCAGACCTCCGTCTGCTGCACCCCGCGGGGGCCACGCCGCGCCCCTGAGCACCCTGGGAGCAGCGAGGTGGGGGGCAGCCCCGGGCCTGCGCGCTGCTCCTTCCGGTGGAAGTCGGGCCCCGCACGCCGTCCCCCTGCCCCTGTCTGCACGGCCGCCTTCAGGCCGCCCTGGGAGAGCTGCCCGAGCCTCGGACACGGGCCAGCACGGGATGCAAAGCCAGCGCCTGGTCCGGCCCAGCCTGCTGCTTCCGTCTGCCCGCTACCAGCTGTGTGAGTCTGGGCGAGTCCTCAGCCTCTCTGAGCCTCAGTTTCCCCTAGTAGCTGAGCACTTTACAAAGCACAGCACTAAGCAAGTGCCAGCTACCTGCGTGCCGGAGGAGGCAAGGTCAGCGCCACCTACACCGAGGGGCAGGGCAGGCGGGCTCGGCCCCCTTCCCGCCGTGCCCGTGTCCGGCTCTGTCCCTAGCGCCGCTCTGGGCGGCATCTGCTGCAGGCAGCGCAAGTGACCGGCTCTAAGCTAAGGTAAAACTCAGCGCTGGTCCTTACGGCTCCTCAGACAGCTCACGGGGCCCGGCTGCAGGCTTTGCGGAGTAAAGGCCGGAGCGCGGTGTGCCGCTGGACAGCGGGTTCTGCCCACCTGAGCAGCCGCAGCGGGCACACACGGGCAGCGGCCGGCACAATCGAGCAGGTCAGGCGGCCTCAGCCCGGGGCACTGCCTCCCGCCCCCGCCCCCGTCCCCACCGGGATGAGCTGTGCCTGCCGGTGCCCGCGCCTGTGCCACTCGTGTCTTTGTCCGCAGCAGGAAGGAAGGGCGAGGTCCGAGCTGTCACGCGCCACCCTTTATCTTCCTCTCCCAGCCCTGCGCCCTTTGTGGAGGAAAGAGGCCGATCACTAGGGCAGTAAGGAAGGAGGCTGAGGCGGGACCCCCACCCTGGAGGGGCGGCTTGCGAGCACGGACGGCGGCAGGGGAGCGAGCTCCTTCCTCAGCTCCACACAAAGCAGCATGCGGGGAGTATTTCTGTTGGTGGTGTCTGTGGAGTGGGGAAACACCGGTCCAGCATCTGCAGCAGGTAGTTTTATCTGGGTCAGGAGAGGAAAGCCCAGGACTGAGCCAGGCGGCATGGAGTTCAAGTCCAGGCTCTTTCGCCCACTGGCAGCCCACGCGGTCACCACGGCCTCCTGAAGGGGTTTCCTCTTCTCTGCACAGATGACGGAGAGATGGTCGGCCCTGGGCTGTGGTGCAGAGCACAGGCGCCTTGGGCTCCGACAAGCCAGCTCGGGTTAGTGTCCTGTGGACACAGATGCAGAGCGCGTGGGGGTAGCCGTTTCCACGGGCATGTCTAGGACATGTCCACAGCACCCACAAGGAAGAATCGATCCTGCAGTGCAAAGTTGCCCTGGTCAAAGGCCACACAGGAGTTTGCTGCCATCGCCACTGCCAGCCCACAGTGATCAAACGCAGGCATCTTGCCGGGTACACCGCAGCTCAGCACCGCGGGGGCGAGTCCCGGCTGCCGGGCCGGGCCCCAGAGACAGAACGCACAACTGGATTTTCCAGAGCTCATGCTGGGCTTCCTCACTGGAGTCCGCGAAGTCCATCCGTGGTCGGACCACAGACCAGCCCAGCGTTTTCCCACGCTGGCCCTCGTGGCCTCCATGGCCAGGGACGCCACTGTGGGGCTGGGTCATGGCGACAGGCCTCCTGCTGCCCGCCTGCCCGCACCGTCTCTCCGGGACAGCCTCCTCTGGGGTCAGCCCAGGACTTACAACCGCTGTGGGGAAAACCAGCTGCCCCAGCCCCCCACACCCCTCTGCCCTTCCCACCACAGTGGCTGTTCACGGCTCGGTGTACAAGGCAGTACTTCGGGAGGACAGCGATGACTCCCGGGTGGCAGGGATGCCAGATGTGTGCTGTACTGCAGAGACCTTCGGGCAGAGGGGAGAGGCTGTGCAGCCCCTGCCCTGCCTGACTTTCTGTGCCCAGGCAGCGCCTCCCCTCCTGGCCAGCGGCCTCCCCTCCCCACCCCGGCCGGCCGCCTCCCCTCCCAGCCAGCTTTCTGCGTCGTGATCCACCTGCCCCAGTGAGTGTGCAGGTTCAGGCCTAACACAGGTGCTGGACGCCTGCTGGTGCTGATTTATCATGGGGATAATGCTGCAGTCGTTACAATAAATACCCGGCAACATAGGAAATACTTTGAAAGAGCCGCTGCAGACTTAAGAAATGAGGTACCAGGTCAGCTGACTTCTAGTTGATGTACTTATTGGTAGTAAAAAGTCAAGTTACCGAATGATACTTGTTAATGAACCATAAGGAAGAGCTTATTCCGGGCCACTGCGGTAGGCTGAGGGGTGCTGCGGTGGGATTTGAGGGGAGACATTGGGCTGAACCCCAAGAACAGCACTGGAAAGGGGGAATTGAGAGTCATGAACGGAGGGAGTGAGGAACCATGGCTGGAAAACCCGCGGACGCCGCAGGCGTGAGGGGATTCGGCTAAAGCGCCCGGACGCTCTCACTAAGACAGGCGGGGTGACGGGGAGCAGAGGGCCGGCAGGTTCTGGGGAGCCCCCTGCCTCCCAGGCGGCAGCGTTCTCCCCGAGACCGGGGTCCCGAGGAGGAGCCCGGCGGCCGGGGAGGAGCCGGAGGGGCGGCACCAGCGTGGCCCAGCACAGCCTGTCCCTGGTTACAGGCAGAGTCGGAGCCGCCAAGAGCACAGCTCGCCGTGTTCCCGGAGCCGGAACGGGAGGGAGCCGGGTCCCTCGGGCCCCTCACCGAGCCCACGGCCGGGCAGCGCCCCCTCCCTTCACCCCGGGGGACTCGCTCCGTCGCTGCACGTGCTTCAGGGTCCCGACCAAAGCCCCAGCGCGCAGAGAAACCACACTCCCGCCGCGGCCCACGCGCGGACCTCTGAGCGCCTCTCCCGCCTCAGCACAGCCACGGGCTCTGCGCCCCGGGGGCAGGCGGCGGCGGCGGCGGCGGCCACGCGTGGGGCCTGGTCATAGCACGCTGTGCGGTGGAGATGTCAAAAGGCAATCTGCAGCAAGGGTGACAGCGTGATTAGCCGGAACGAGGCCTAAGTCAGAAGTGGCACAGGCCGCTGGGAAATTAAGGCACCAATTTTCACCGTCAAGATCCATGGTGATAGGGCCGCATATCCTAGCAACAGCAGGAGCCTTCACCTTGCCATCACCACGAAAGCTAATTTTGTGGTGTTATCCATTCCAATATCTTTTAATCCCAACATCTTTAAACAGAAAGTAAATACTCAGGCATTTCTTCTCCTGGATCAGCCTTTTGACAGTAATTGGGAAAACTTTAATTCGGTGAATTAAAAGGTTATTGAGTGTTAAGGCACATTTCATTTGCTTTCGGTCTTGACGCAACTGTGCGCACCCCACAGAAGACAAGCGGGATCATCACTGTTACATTAACGGCCTCCACGGAGAGGACCTGCTGACAGCGCCGGAGTGTCTTGGGCCAGACACACAGGCTGCGTTCGGCTAGTGTCGTGCGGATTCAGAGCTCCCAGCAGGCCCGGGGCTCCCTCTGGTACATGCCACGCATGGCCATGACCCAGCGGGCAGAGCCTCCATCTCCAGACTGCCGTGTGCGCCAGAGCTCGGCCGTGATCACTTTACGCTAGAAATGTGTCACAGAACTCTCGCGGCCAGATCTGCTCTTCAGATAAAATGAATCCGTGATTTCATGCACAATATTGAAATATTGAACTGCCAGAGCGTGCGGTTTCATTTTTAAAAGGCAAACAAAGATAAGTCTGTTCTGCAGTGAGTCTTCTCCCAGTGGAGACTAAATGTGGCACGCGCTGGCACCACGGCCTGTCCCGGATCCGTGGCACACGTGGCTCTCCAGGCCGCCGGACACCTAGCACCTGAGCCTCCTCTGTTCTCAACAGTCTTCGCCCAGCTGACAGCCGAGCCCAGCACGCCCAGGGCGGGAGGGCAGCAGGGTGGCCTGAGGACAGCAGGAGGCGAACCCAGGCCAGGGCATTTGAGATGCCCACAGGGCAGGAGGGTTGTAAGAAACAGCTGGCAGTTTTCAGCATCAAGAGCTTTCTTTCCGTTTTTCTTTTGGTTAAATTTATTTCCAATTTATTTGTTGTTGTTTTGTTTTATTTTTGTTTGTTCTAGCTATTATACATGAGATTGCTCTGGATTTCTAATTCAGATAATTTCCCTATTGATTTCTATAAAAGCTACGGACTTCTGTGTGGTTATTCTGTTTCCTACAGCTTTGCTGGGGTTGGTTATTTTTTCTAACAGTGTTTTTAGCAAAGCCTTTGGGATTTCTCTATATAAGACCGTGTCCTCTGTAAATGGTGACACACTGGCCCCTCTTTTCCAACCCAAATGCCCTTTGCGTATTTCTTTCTCAGGCGAGGGCTTCCATTCTGTGTTGGACAGAAGTGGTGAACTTGGGCCTTCTTGACTTGTCTTGGGTCTTAGAGAAAAGGCACACGGAGGCCCCACCATGAGCCTCTGGATGGAGGGTCAGAAGCGACTCTCTGCTGGGCTCAGCCGCCTCTTCCGTGGCCGTCAGCTCCACGCACGTGAGCAGTCGCACCAGGCCACGTGAGCATCACGGCCATGCAGCGGTCATAGCCCTTCGAGCCCCACTCCGTTCTGCTTTTGTGGAATTTGACTTCTCAATCACTGCTGGCATCCGTGCTGGAGAGAGGGAGACATCAGCCGCTTTCAATTCCTGCTTCCATCTCCGCAGCACCACAGCCTCCACTCGGGAAACCCTCTGCCCCTCCAGCGCAGCTCGAGTGTGCAGAGCCACACAGCAAAGCCCAGCTGCCCGGACAGAGAAGGAGAAGGGTCTCTCGGAGATCAGAGAGAGAACGCAGAGGGCTACTGCCAGGGCCAGAGCCAACGCTGGCCCTGGAGACAGGCACGCACTCCGGAGGTCCCTTGTCGGAGGGAAATAGGGCTCCCCGGGAGGCAGCAGGCAGAGCCTCTGTGGCCTGCAGTGGTCATAGCACCCCCACGGGACGGCTCTTCCTGTGCTCTAGAACCACAGACTGCGGTGTTAGCTGGAGCCTTCGAATGGAAGTAAAACCCTGCAGACAGAGAGAGCATCCCGAAGTGCCCAGGTGACCCCGGGTGTCCTGCAAGAGAAGGCCAGAAATTCCAGGTACAGGAGAGCCGGGGTGAGGGTGGTTCGGGGAGAGATCTGAGGACCCCGCCTCCGGCCTGAGACGGAAAGCGAGAGCGCGGGACAGGAAGGTCAAGGATGGCCGCTGTGGCGTAGGGAGTGCTGGGGCAGCCGGCTACCTGCGCAAGCTTCCGGCGGAAGAGCGGTCCCCGCGCCTTGGCTCCAGGCAGTAAGTCTCTCGGGACCTCTGACGTCAGGAAGGGTAAAAGAGTAAATCTGTATTGTTATAAGCAGCCATGTTTGTCAGAATTTGGTGTAGCAGCAACAGAGAACATTAAGAAAAGAATACACTCATAGATAGGGATGGTGGTACATGCCTACAATTTCAGCCCTTCGAGAGACTGAGGCAGGAGGACCGGAAGGTTGGAGCTCAGCCTGGGCAACTCAGCAAGACCCCGTTTCAAATAAAAAGTTCAAAACAGTCTGGGGCTACAGCTCGGTGAGAGGCCTGGGGCTGAATTTAGTACCACACACACATACATATATATATACATATATATGTATATGTATATATATGTATATGTATATATATGTATATGTATATATGTATATGTATATATATGTATATATGTATGTGTATATACATATATGTTTATATATGTATGTGTGTATGTATATGTATATATATGTGTGTGTATGTGTGTGTAATATGTATATAATACATGTATGCTTATAATACTTTTTAAGTCACTTCTAGAAAAGAAAGCATCTGCAGAAACAACACTCTGGCATGGTATCTACAAATACAACACATAGGATTTAAAGGAAGCAGAATATAAAATAAGACAGTACATTTGAAGAAAGAAACGAGAGAATTATCCTATAACAAAGGAACAAAACCATAAAATATACCAAGCAGACCTGAAAAATACCAGGTACGATCTCTATGTGTGAAAACCATAGGGCTGAATTTAGAGATTTAATACACGCGCGTCAAGTGGATGAACCTGAAGACAGACTAGCGCACTGGAAGACAGGCAGGAAGAAATGCGGCG
>PVIC010005181.1:0-58831 GCA_004025085.1 Thryonomys swinderianus
AAGGACCTGAGTTCGATCCCCGGTTACCACATATAATGCTGGGCGTGGTGGCTCACGCCTGTAATCCCAGCACTCGGGAGGCAGAGACGGGAGGATTGCTGAGTTCGCGGCGGCTTGCCTAGGCACCATAGTGAGCTCAGGGCCAGCCTGAACTACAAAGCAAGACCCTGTCTCCAAAAAGCAAAAAAAAAAAAAAAAAAAAAAAAAAAAATGAATTTGAGAGCTGGAGGTTTAGTTCAGTGGTTCTGCCACCGGCCTGGCAAGTGCTAGTTCCCTGTTTCAATTCCAGTAACCACATACAACAATGCTGGGTGTGGTGACTCACACCCACCTGCAATGAGTACCACACACCACAGTGCCGGGTGTGGTGACTCATGCCTGTAATCCCAGCACTACGGAGGCAGAGGCAGGAGGATTGCTGAGTTCAGAGCTAGCTGGGCTACATAGTGAGCTCAGGGCAGCCTGAACTAGAGAGTGAGAACCTGTCTCAAAAAAAAAAAAAAAAAAAGAAAGAATTGGATTCCTAACCAAAGAAAATAGACATCTTTTAATTTTTAAAAAGTGGGAAGAAGACAGAACTGGTAGAAAATAATATTAGAAACAGTCCCTTAGTACAACCACTCAAAAATGAGTGAATTGCAGAATTTTTGACATTCTTCAAGCCACTAGTGAACTGATATCTTCCCCATTCTGCCTAGCACAATGAAGCCCTCTGAGTGAGACAGCCTGCATTTCTGTTCAAGAGACTCGGTATATTTTTAATCAGATAAAAAGTTCTGTCTCAGTAGGAAAGGCTGACTATTCCAGGCTTTTATGAAAAATGAAATACAAGCCATATGTGGTATATCTTGACCGGCAGTAAATCTGTGTGCTGTGTCAGAGAATAGATAAAATGGGTTCTCAAAGTTTAACTTAAACCCCAGGAGGTAACTCGGAACAGATAGAGCATGTCATGATTTTCCTTCTCCTTCTTAATCCCATCCTTTCAACAGATCCTCAAGGATACAGTGGCTATTTTACTTGCTTAGTTTTCTGAAACAAAGCCTCATATGTCAGATTCCAAATAGTCATTGGAAAGCACTGAAGGTAACTAAAATCAGAACTCTAACTCACACATAGACACATACACAGACAGACACACAAAACTAGGTTTGTCAATCAGTTTTTCTTCTTTCTATAGACTGAGTGATAAACTAATTCACATCATCAGTACATGGTATGTTTGTAAGTCAAAGCAAATTTTGTAATCTCAATGCTAAAGGTAAGACTCCTTAGGTGATATTATAAAGGGATTTAGAGGCTGGCCATACCTGCCTGAGAGCCAAGTAAGCTTTTGCATCTCTTTTGCATTTTATATGCCTCCTTTTTATTACCTTAGCAGTAGGGGAGGTCCCTGCTCAGCTCTGTGTGTAGGCATGTTCATGCCTTAAGGAGTATCTGTCTATAGTCTATAACACAGGGGTGATCAGTCCTAACTTTACCTCACCTACCTCATCTCCTTTCAAACTAAAACATCAAGACCATATATTTTCACGATCTGCAGGAACATTCAATTGTCAGCTTTTAAACATCCTGTTGTGGGCTTAATTATTTAGGATTTCTTGGTCACCTTATTAGTGTAGCCATGAAAATTTTCGAAACATAAATATGTGTATAACTTTATTCTGAAACTTATTTTTCAATAAGTACATCTTCAGTGATTTTGAGGAAAAATAAATGACTGAGCACAGCTGAGCTCCAGTCTCTCTTGATCTATCCATGTTGCCTTCCTCTCTGGTATCTCCAGACTCTGTCTCTCTGCCCCTAGTATCTTATATTTAGAATCTAAGCTCCCCTACACTTCATATTCCTTGAGCATTTCAAGATTACAGTCTTCTTGTTTATGTCTTATAATAAAAAAAAGTTACTAATAGGTTTCTGCATTTCTGTATGAGGAAACATTAATTACTACACTCTACAAATAGTTTATTAGGAAAACGAGCCTTCTTTCAGGCCAGGTATCAGAGCTGAAATGATACCACATGTGGCATGGAAAAATAACATCTTAGATTACATAAAATAAGCATATTCATTCTTTAGAGTTTCATTGTAATCTTTTATGTGTAGATTTAAAGCAAAATGAAAAATTACTTTTGGGCTTCAGAACAATCGCAGAAAACATTTTCCAAAAAGCTCGGCATCTCCCGTGTTCCCTGAAATGATCTCTCTTTCTTGTGAGAGAGGTTAGGAAAGAAAGAGAAGCTGGGAACACAGGAAGGAGGAGAGAAGCATCTTTACTTTTATTTTTGGCCTGACAGGAGAGAAGAAGCCTGAAAATCTTTCTTGCTATCTTGGTCAGTCTTCTTTGTCTGGCACCTGGAAAGGGAAACCTCAGTTCCCTCCAAAGATCACTCAATAAAATCCTGAAGGGTGTGATCCTCTTGGAGGGAAGCCATACTCTGGAGAAGGTCTGTGCAGTGCCTGCTGACTCAGTCAATAAGAATATGGGGGCACAAGAAACTCGCCCCCCTGATATGCAGGGAGCGTCTAAGCCCAGACAAGGGAGCTAGCCTTGCGGCTCACATGAGCAAGACTTTGGGGTTATTCAAAGGCAAGAGGAAGCCTGGCTAGGGTGGATGTCCGAGGAGGACACAGACTAACAGCCCATGTCAGTCTGGGCAGGCTCAGGACTTGGGCTGCACCCACCCAGAAATCATGGCCTTCGTTCTTTGTAGCCTCCTGGCAGCTCACCGATTTCCGGGAGCCAAGTCACCACACAAAGCCTAATTAATGCCTCTCCTTTCCTGCCAGTTTAGGCTTTGAGTGGCTATGAAGGAAAAGAGGATGAGAAGTGTCAATGGATGCCATTTATCTAATGCCTTGGAGGTCTCATAGGGCTTTAGTGTAACTTATTTTATTTATTTTTGATGACATTTAACAAGGAGTTTAGACAATTGATCATATCCTCATTTCAAAAATGAAGAGACTGAGTCATAAAGTGATGAGTTCATTTATTGAGGTCATAGAGATATTAAATCAAGTAATTCTCATTTTAAAATGTTTAGTTTAAAATTTTTATTGTTTCACATTGAACATGATACAAATATAGCATTGCAAGTTAAAATCATGGCACATAAAAATTTTCTGATTTTAGATATATTTGATGTATGTGTATGATATGGAGAGAGAGAGAGAGGGAAGAGAGAAATTCAGATTCACCCGAGGGCCTCATACATACGAGATAAGCAAGTCAAGCATCCTACCACTGGAACTATACCCAGGCCCACCTCTGGGTTTTGAAACAGTTGAACTCCTGAGAGTTCAGCTGTGGACCAGCAAAGACACAGAGAATTCTAGCTTTTTATTAGAATTATCTTCAAATGTTTCTTTAAAGACAAATGAAGAAGTAGATCCCCAGAGCTCAGTGTACTATGTGAAGAACATGTGAAAGGAATTATGGACAGAAGCAAATGATAATTAAATGGCGACCTGATTGTCAAATACTGACATCAAAAGCAAAGTTCTAGTGGGGAAATTCATACAGTGTTTCATACATAGTTTGTTGTCACCTGAGAAATAGATGAAATCTAGTTAGAAAATAAAAGATATTAATGTGCCATGTCAAGCAGAGAATATTTAACTTTCTATCTTCTAGAAGAGTGAAATATATTTCTCAAAAAGCTAATGTATTTCAGAGCAATAAACAAAAATATTGACAGACTTCTGAGTTATGAACAGGATACTAAAGTCCCAAACAGGAGTCTATTTGACTTTGTTGCCCCAGTAGCAGATTATTCTAGAACTATTTCTTGAATAAGCTATCCTTTGTCCATTCACTTAGAATACCATGATTACCACTTGCTGAATATTTATAATAAATAGTAGTTTTATGTCAAGATTCACTGTTGTGACAAAATACTATCTTCTATATCATTAGCATATTATTTGAATTCTTGAATACTTAGGTCTATTTGAAAATGTGAAAGCATGTTTTTCCTCCCCACTCTTCTCCAGGGAGTGCCTAAGAACCAAGTAGTAACCTTGCAACTATCTGTACTTGATGTGACTTAAAATAACAGGGATTAGCGATGTAGTTCAATGGTAGAGCACTCACCTAACAACCAATTCCTAGACTTGTGATCATTAGAAGTAAATGATACCAAGTAAATACCAAGTAAACCTTTGGTACACCCCCAAACCACAGGGTCCTCATCAAGTCACTTTTCATGATTACTTTGTATTTCAGATGATTCTCCCAGTCCCCTTAACCCCACTGATCTCTCTCATATCCTAAACAGAATTAAGATACATAGAAAAATTATTTTTGTTCCATGTCATGTATGTATGACTTTGAATAGCTGTTAATTTCCATCCTAGAAATATTTTTAAATTTGTCTTTCTTAAATCATTAGAACAGTTACATTTTTTTTGAGACAGGGTCTCACTTTGTAGTTCAGGCTGGCCCTGAGCTCACTATGGAGCCCAGGCAAGCCTCGAACTCAGCAATCATCCTGCCTCTGCCTCCCGAGTGCTGGGATTACAGGTGTGAGCCACACGCCTGGCTTCAGTTACATTCTTAATAGAAAAACGGAAGTTGATTTTCTGCTTAATGAAGTAGTGAGTACAGAGTGTACTATTCAACTTAAACAGAACAGCTGTTAGGTTTACTTCACCTAAGGATATAGTTTCAAACTAGAGTTGCTTGAATGAACTTATAGCCCCATTTCTAGGGAACTGATCTTTGAAGTGTTAAAAGCTAGATTTGGGAAAGAGAAGTTAATATAAACTTTCATGGAAGATACACAATACAACACACCATTCCTTCTATCATGAGAATCCAACTTGATGTGACTCATTTTTTAAATGGAAAAGTACAGGAAGTGAGATGAAAGGTTGGTCTCTGTTGTATTTCTCAGATCGGACAAGCATCAGTTATTCTCATGTTGAAATAGTGCCTTTTTTTCTAGTTTGTCATTGCAATTAAAAAAATAGTATCACTTGAGGATTAGTTTTCCTTCAGTCATTATTTTGACAATACATGCAAAATGGAAATGAATGTAGCAAAACTTTCCTGCAAATGAGGCTGCAGGACAGAGCAGCTCCTTGTGCTGTGCTCTGCTCTTTCGAAATGGCTCCTGCAGTGACCTTCATCTGCATAGCCACACTTGGACTGTAGCTCTAGTGACTTTCAGGGTTATCAAATGACCCAAGGTCTCAGGGAACGGCTCTTAGAGTTTCTGTAGATTTGAACAAACTTCCGTGTGAATCTCTGAATTTTTTCATATTGTTTGCATCATACTCATTTTTTACCCGCTGTCCTCCCAGTGGTCTACTTTCTGAATGTATGGAAAGAGAGGTTTTCATTACTTGTGCACTGAGTTATCAGAATTCTGACACATATGTTACTTTGTGGAATCAAAATACTGAAGAACTTTTAGTTTTCCTTGTCAAACAAACCATCATCATAATCATTATCATCACAATAGTACTAATATTGAAACGACCACTTAGCAAGCATCATGCAGAAGATTTTAATTTTGTTATCATATTTTAATTATATTTTATCAGAATCTTTTCTTAGGTTCTGTAATTACCTCTGTCAGTGTATGGATAAACAGGTGGGGTGATGCCAAGACTGTCGGCAGCACAAAACTTTAAACAGAGTTGATAGGAATGGTCTAAACCACTTGCGACCAGAGTACAAAGTAGGAAAGCATTATTTTGTCCAACTAATCTCAACTATTGTCACGGAATAGATAAAATTTCGATTCAGTTTCTATGGCAAAGACTGCTGGGACACAGCGGGAATAAAGAAAAGAAGCAACAGAAATGTGCGAGATACATAATGCTTTCCATGGAAACTTGTGGAATACAATGTTTTTAAAGCATGAAGTAGAGAGAGAAAGATATATAAAATGATTACTATGTGATATACATACACCAATTCCCTAAAATGAGTAATTATTAAAGATCACAACATATACTAATGAGTAAACAAACAAATTAATAAAACATGCAGTAATTTGGAGCACATGTGGGCTTTCTGGATGAAAGGCAAATTGGCCAGGAAATTTAGAGCTTAATTATTAAGCAGGAGAGGAACACGGTAATGTTTTTTAAACAGAAGTACTATAACTGGTCACATGTGGTCAGCTAGGAGAGCTCTTACATGTCTTACACATATGTGTTTGTTCCAGGACTGTCACCTCTAAAATGAGGATAATGTTTACCTCAATCATAATGTCAAACTCTTTTCTTTGAAAGTTATTATTCATAGTTTCCATTCTGTGTATATTTGAGAATATGTTATTCAAAGTATTTTTATGAATTCTAAACAGTTTCTTTTACTATTCTCAACAATAATTACTTATTCCTAAGAAGAAAAATATCATAGAAGTATGAATTTTTTCTCAGTTCTTAAAAAATGTCATTTTTGCCAGGTGTGGTGGCTCATGCCTGTAATCCTAGCACTCGGGAGGCAGAGACAGGAGGATTGCTGAGTTCGAGGCTTGCCTGGGCTACATAGTGAGCTCAGGGCCAGCCTGAACTACAAAGCGAGACCCTGTCTCAAAAAAAAGAACAAAAACAAAAACAAAAAAAAAATGTCATTTTTGATCCAAAAATTTTTTTTGGTCTTTAACAGCCACAGAATGAATTAAGAAAGACAAAGCCAAGGTTGCTGGTATAAAATATTTTCCTGTTCAAATATATTTTTACATGATGAAAACATAGTGGGTAAAGGCCAAAAAACAAAACAGTAGTATACAAAATATTCAGAAAATATTTGCAAAAGGATTATTCTTTGTTTTCTTAGGAACACCAAAACTGTGGCTTATGACTCTTCTTCACATGGTCATAGAGTTTCTTGGCTTTATTCTGAGTATTAATATTTCCATGAAATGAAATCAAGGTTTTTGAGGTGTTAACTTACAGGTGTTCTATCTGTTGTGAGAAAGAAACTATTACCTGATATGTCAGTCAAATATGAGCAGTAATAATTATCCAGTTATATTAAGTTGATATATAATGATTTTCATCCTTTCAAGAGCATTGGATCACTATTACACCTACCATGTTTTCTTTGTAACATATAATATTAAAATAATAGAATGATATGAAAATTTTTAAAAGAAAAAAAAAAGATCCATGTGACTACCATTGAAATAAAGGGACCATTTTCATGTCTGTTTCACCCTCAGATCCTTGTCACCTTCTGCCCAATGTTTATTCCCAGTGGGGATTTGAATCAATCAGTCCTAATGACTATACTTTTAATATTGCTTCCATCATCCTTTTCTTTCAACTTGCTGTCCAGGCCTCCTTAGGTAACTCCACCACCACCAACCTCTCACTACGATTTCACATCTCAGACATCAATTCATTATTTTGCAACAGACTACACTCCCACTCCTGTGGAATGAGAAACGTTACCAGAAAATTTGACTGACTTTTCCTTGCCTAACACCTTACAGGGATTCCTCATTGCCCTTAGAAGTAAGGCCACAGCCTTTGCTGAGTGTACCAAGGCTCACCAAATCTGATTGCACCTTACTGTCTGGTACTCTTGCCTATCTGTTTTTCCTGCTGTCAGTCCTTGCCATGTGATTTTAGTCAGCCAAACTCAGCCAGTTACAGTTCCCCAAGTTGATACTCTCTCTCAACTGCTCTCAACTTGTCACAGAATGATCCTTCATGGCAGATGACCTGCCTCCACCCTCTCCGTATCTTTCTGCAGGCTTCCTGTTGTTCCCTTACACCTGGCTGGTCCTGAAGTATGGAGGTGACACTACAGGATTTAGCTTATCCCCTCTCCTGGGAAACCTCTCTTGATTATCCAAGGGAGCATTGTTGGTTCTCAAAGCACCTCGCTCATGTCCCCATCATAGCTCCTTTCATGTTTTTCTCTGTCACTTCAGCTGCTTTACAGTGTTTGGGCTGGAAGGACTCCTCCGGGCTCATGTGTTAAGGGTTTAGCTGTAGCCTGTGGTGCCTTTGGGAAATTAGAGAACCTTTAAAAGATGAAAAATTTGGGTCAGAGATTTAGCTCAGTGGTTCTGCCTGCTTAGCAAGCACAAGATCCCTGGTTCCATCACTGGTAACTACATACAACAAATCAGTACCACATACCAGAGTGCTGGGCATTGTGGCTCATGGCTGTAATCCCAGCACTTGGAAGGCAGAGGCAGGAGGACTGCTGAGTTGGAGGCATGCCTGGGCTACATAGTGAACTCAGGGCCAGTCTGAACTACAAAGCAAGACCCTGTCTCAAAAAAAAAAAAAAAATCTCTAGAGGAGTGCCCTGGAAGGGTATAGTAGAACCTGAGGCCCTTGCTCTTCTCTTTTGCTTCCTGGCGCAGTTTGGAGTTTCTGTATGCTCTTGCTATGATGCTCTGCTCCCTCAGAAGAAGCCTAGAAGCAATGGATTTAGTTCTCACTTCAGCAGCGCACACAGTAAAATTGGCGCAATGCGCCTGTCCAGTCACAGGCTGGAACCTCTGAAACCGTGAGCCAAGAGTAACCATTACTCTTTATGAATTGACTGTTTGAGAAATTTCTTATAGTGTCAAGAAGTTGTGTGTTAACAAAATGTTATATCCCATTATATCACCCAATTACCACAAGGACGAGTTAAGGTAGTAAGGCAATTTTTAAAATATATATTGTTCCCTGAAGAACAGAAGATATTCTGCAGGTCACTGCAGAAGTCATGAGTCAACTGGAAGGAAAGAGAGGGTTAGTGACCACTACCAGATTCGGCATAACCTGAAGAGCCAAAATGGGTATCTATTCCAAGGAGAAAATGAGAAGGGAACAGGCTCACAGAATTTCCACTCAAAACTGTTTCCAATTTTTTGGAACGATTGCTTGTCAAGAGCAATACCCAAGCATGGCATCCCATGCCTGTCATCCGAGCCCTCTGAGAAGCCAAGCCAGGAGAGTTGTAAATTCAACCCCAGTCTGTACAACTGAGCAAGGCCAAGTCTCAAACAAAAATTTTTTAAAAGGATGGTCATCTATTGCAATGCAAAAGCCTGTGGTTTGATCCCTCGTATCAAAAAGATAAAAAAAGAGCAATGCGGCTGGGTGTGGTGGCTCACGCCTGTAATCCCAGCACTCGGGAGGCAGAGGCGGGAGGATTGCTGAGTTCGAGGCTTGCCTGGGCTACATAGTGAGCTCAGAGCCAGCTTGAACTACAAAGTGAGACCCTGTCTCAAAAAAAAAAAAAAAAAGGAGCAATGCGGTCCTCGTTTTGAACTCCCTCAGGGCTAGAGAGTGTCTTTCTCCAGCTTCCCTGGATCCCACTGTGGTGGACACAAGAGGCCAGATGAGTTTTGTGGCCATCCGAGGCGGTCTGGCAAAGAAAAAGAGATCAACAGTTTTAATCACAGTGCTCACACAATTTAGTATTTCATAATGATGTTATTTTTTAAAAGTTAAGGTCAACATTCTGTTTTCTCACAGTTGGGTATTTTCCCCATAGTCCACTATGTTGAACTTACCTTTGAGGTGATTTTGATTATGACAGTTCTTCACCTCATGATCTTCTGTTCTGACATTTTTGAGAGCTGTAACCAAGATTATAATGTAGCAGAACATTGTAGGCGCAGGTGAGTAATATTTTTAGAATTTCTTAGAAACAGAGCCTGTTTTTCATGCTGATAATCTGAAGAGCAGGGAAGAAAAAGAGGAAGACATATTTAGCACAAATATATAAAATCAATTCATAACATACATTCTTAACACTTCTTCTTTCAAATAAATATGTTTAACAGTGATAGTGCTAATCAGAGCCCAATTCTTTCCTAATATATAAGAAAACATATGATATTGTGAAAGGGTGAAACCATTTTTATCTACATGCCAGTTCTGCTTTTGAGTTCTACATAGGTTATTTCTATAAAATAAAATATGGAACATAGCAGAGTATAAAGTACTCAGCTGCAATCCCAGCACTCGGGAGACTGAGACAGGAGGATATCCTCAAGTTTGAGGCCAGCCTGAGTTATGTAGTCAGTTCCAGCCCCTTGAACTATATAGCAAGTCCTGAATTTTAAAAAAAGAAGGAGAAGGAGGAGGAGGAGGAGGAAGAAGGAAGGAGGAGGAGGAGAAGGAGGAGGAGGGGGAAGAAGAAGAAAGAAGAAGAAGAAGGAAGAAGAAGAGAAAGAAGGAAAACAATCTTTGCACTGTGGAAATCAAGATACATACAAAGATGTTTCTGTAAAACAGAACAATTTCACATTCAGGTGAAACTTCATTTAATTGTAGCTCTGCTACTTGCTTGTATATACCTACCTTAACCTCTTAGCCTCTATTTCGTCTTTCGTCAAGTGTCAATATTATACTTTCTTCCCAAAGATGGTGGGAAGATAAAATGAAAAAGCACATTTAGGAGATCCAGCATTCATTGTCACAAAAGACTTGTTATCCTTTTATTTCCAAGATCATCTTCAACTTTGTTTGTGGAAGCAATTGATGAACATATGACTTGGAGCTTTCTACTCATTAATCTAGATTATCTACCCAGTAATCTACATTATTTCCTAGAATGATAAAAAATATTTTGTTTCTATAAAGGAGAGGGGAGAATTCAAAAGAGCAACAAGCTAATAGTCAAAAGTTTAGAGTGTTCATCATCCAAAGAAAAATGGTATGTCAGAAATTCACCATTCAGATTTCTTTTAAAAATGAATAATAAATCAGTGTGCTTTATGAAACTTCCTCTCATTGTCAGGATACATGTGTAAAGTGATCTGTGAAAGGCAAATCAATAGTTGAAACACATTGGTTTATTTCTGGGAGAACTTTGGTCTGGTAAATGCATAGAGATGCCAACACTTCCCTGTGTGCTACACATAGGCAGAGACCAGGATGCTACATATAGGCAGAGACCCATAAGATTATATAGAAGAACAAATGTCATCAATAAAAGAATTATTGAAACTCATAGAAATTCATGAAAGTATAGGAGAATGACTGAAATGGAAACACGGCTCCTCATCAGCCATCTTCTTATTAACGTGATCAAAACAGATCATCTACAGTGACAGAACATACACTCCTACAACTGCCTCGGCAGTGCAAAGGCACTATGTGGGACCTCGGTACCAGTTATAAATAGCTCTTGGAGCAGAATCCAGTGCTTCTGATTCCAAAGGAAGAACAGCAAAGGTAGTCACAACCCCAAGGAGGCACAGATGTCTTTTGAAAAGCAGTAAACAAACAGAAGTTGTGCTCATTGAGACTGGGTACTTCCATGCACCTAATTTAAATGACTCGGGAAAGAAGCCACCATGTCAAGGTGCTTGGTGCTGGAGGAACACAACAGGGGACAAATATGAATCTCTCCGTTCTAATCAAATGATTTGCTAAAAACCTTTATACTACTGTCTTGATCACTTTGTTACAGATGTTTTTTTTTCCCCTCTGGATCAAACAAGCAATAGCTAGTTTGATAAAGACAAATAGTCCCAGAAGTTCTGTGAGGCCTCTCTCCTGCCCAGCATGGTTTAATGCAAAATAGCTGGATCTTCAGCTTCTTTGCAAAGAGGAGTATTGTGGAAAACTGGCCTGTGGCCACAGGGTAAGGACGCTCTAGAGAAGTGCTCTATGGAGTTAACCTTTGGGGGCAGCTGGAAGAAGCTGTTTTTCTCCTTTAATACTTACTCTCCACCCCCTTTTATATTTTCTCATGCAAATCAGAGGCACTATTAAAGCTCAGTGAGCTGATCATCAGTGGGAGGATAATTCTTTCAAGTTCCTCATTTTAGACAAAGTGTTTTGTAGAGTCTATATTTTAGGTAGCCTTAGAGATACTTTGTGGAGGAGTCTTGAAGAATTAACAGGTAGAAAGAAGTAATACAAGTTCCCTACTTCAATTTCATGCTAAATTCTTGGCAACCTTTCTTTCCTATTTCCATAATCCTTGCAGAGATTCTTTCAGGGGATAGTTAAGATGCAAATTCACTACAGTTCCATCACACCTTATCTGCAATTCAAAATTCTAAAATTTCTAAAAAGACAATGCTTGGTTTTGTTGTTGCTGTTGTGGTAAGCTTAGCATCAAAGTCCACTTGGTATGGAAAACTACTTTAATATTCAGGATTTTAAAATAAGACTTTTAGTGTGTTCATTACAGAGTATTGCTCTAGATCCTGCTGTAGATATGAAATAATATGTGATATATGTGATATACTCTCTTTAGAGTATAAAAAAATTCTAAACTTTGAAACATCTGGCCTCAGTGGAGCTGATTAAAAATTTAATTGTGATGGGTGTCTTGTTATATGTAATATGACAACAGAACTTCTAATTATTTTTCCTAATTATTTTTTCAGACCATCAGATTATATGCCTCAGTAGTGTTAAGACACAATATTTTATGTTTTTAAAACACAACAAAGAAAATTACCAGTTATTTGACAAGTTTATCACATTTCAAGGTGAAAATGAATCCCTCATGCTTTGGGGAAAGATGTGGATGGAATTGTTTACCTTTCAAAACTGACATACTTTTGGAACAACTAATTATAAGGGTACTGTTATGAAATTAATCAGAAAGGCTTAATTTACTAAGAGAAATCAAGGAACTGCTTTCCATAAGACACTGCTGACAGATGATGGAGATGACTTTAGGAACAATCAATTGGTTTAAAGAATAATTCCTTTTACATTTACTGTTACTAACAGGAAATTACAAGCTCTTTATCTCTATACAAGCTCTTTATCTTCTGTAATTTTCTATACTAATTTTCTTAGTTATAGACTGTATCATCTTAAAATGTAAGCAGTATGGCCTCAAAATGGTCTTAAATGTAGAAATTCTCTTTAATCCAATTACAATTAGGAAAACCCATAACTGTAGAGCTCACAATCGTGCTGCATTTTGAACAGATGGTAAAGGTAAAGCCTTACTAAACACCTCTGTCAGCTCTCATCTTCCTCTTAAGCCACTACTTGGAGCACTGAATCCAAATAAGAAATACAGGCCTATCTTTATACTCGGAGTAGGGTAATTTATGGATTGATATCAACACCTCCCATTTCACTGAGACAAAACATTACATTACCTGGGCCAGAGATTTAGCTCAGTGGTTCCAGTGCCTGCCTTGCAAGCACAAGGACCTGAGTTCGATCCCCAGAAACCACATACAATGTTGGGCGTGGTGACTCACGCCCACCAGCAATCAATACCACATACCACAATGCCGGGCGTGGTGGCTCAGGCCTGTAATCCCAGCATTCGGGAGGCAGAGGCAGGAGGATTGCTGAGTTTGAGGCTTGCCTGGGCTACATAGTGAGCTCAGGGCCAGCCTGAACTACAAAGTGAGACCCTGTCTGAAGAAAAAAAAAAAAGTGCAAAGTGTAAAAAGTGAACAAACAATATTTATGGCCACCTTCAAAATTTTCCAGAAGACCAAAGACTTCAAAATAAGTAGCACCTTTGCATTAGTTAGGGTTCTCTAAAGGAACAGAATCAATAGAAAAGTCTGTGTATACTTATGCAAAAGGATTTATTAGGTGGACTTGAAGAATTAGAAGAGGAAGAATCCACAGTGACCATCTGAGCCCTGAAGAGCTACAGGATCCAGCAGCTTCACAGACGAGAGGATGAAAGCCACAGAACAAGAGGATCAAGGATGTGGCGCCATTTCAAGTAAAGGCTTGGAATGTTCCTAGAGTCAGCATTGTGAGTCTGCTTTGGAAAGCTTAAGAAATTGGAGCCCTACATCCAAAGACAGTACCAAAGGCCGGAGCTCTGCAAATACAGGCACACCTCTTTCTTCTTTTCACTTTTATTCTTTTTTTAAATTGAATTCTTTATTGGTACATTTTTTATATAGCTCACAATCACACTCAACATTGGGGAATTGGTACTAGTATATGACAGAAGTTAGTTTTCATTTTTTACCCATATCCCTACCCATTCCCAACCCGCCACCCCTTAAATACATACTATTTCTTTTTCTTTCCAAATATTTATTCTTTCCCTTCATTATATTCCCATACCACATTCCCTTTGAATATTTCCTATTTTGCAAAATCTATCATAAATTCTAGAACTCATTTACATCTACAGGTTCTCATATCAGAGAAAAGATATAGTATTTATATATTTAGGATCTATTTATTTCACTTATTAGTGTATCCTCAAGGTATACCCATTTGCACATAAATGAATGAAACTTGTCATTCTTTATGGCAGAGTAATATTCCATTTATTAAAAAAGATCTTTATTCAGTCTCCAGTTGATGGGCATGTGGGTTGTTTCCAAGATTGGGCTATCATAAACCAAGCTGCTATGAACATGGATATACCTATGACTTTACAATATGATTTTTTAAATTCCTTTGGGTATATTCCTAGGAGGTGAATAACAAGGTCAAATGGAACCTCTAATCCTAGTTTTCTGAGGAATCTCCACACTGATCTCCACAATGGTTGTACAAGTCTACAATTCGACCAATAGTGGAGAAGGATTCCTTCCCCCGTCTTTATCTGGAAATCTAAGTGTTTCTGCATTTTTCCCTATTAGAATTATTTTCTTTATTTTATTAAGAAAACAGTTGCTCAAGAGCAGAGCAGCTGACCTTGCTCATCCCGTGATAAAATAGGGAGCTTCAAGGGTTACGTGAACTGACAGGAGGCCTGCAACAGATTGACCATAAATCTGTTCTCCACATCCTCCTATGGATTGTTATCAAGGCTTTGCCCCAACAAGAGAAGGGTGGAGTGACCATGAAAAGACAGCTTCTCTTCTAGAAAGAAGAGGAAAAAGTGATTCTCTGCTTCCCACCCAGTTCTAGGTGAACCAGTAAAATCAGACTTGTCTAAAGTAGAAAATGAGCCCAGTGTTTCCATTTTAGATGTGAGGACATGAACACAAAAGTGTTGATGGTGTTGTCTGAAGTCACACTAGGAGTTTATGGTCAAGCTTGTCACCTAACATAAAATCTTATCATCTGTAAAGGTTCAAAAATGTTGTTTAGAACTAAGTAGAAAGACTCAGATGAGTTCATTCCAGTCCAATCACCAATCTGCTACCACAAGGCCTCTTTCTGAGCATGATAAAGATTATCACCATAACCTTCCAGGTAGCAGGGTCTGTGTCTGTTGCCACTGCAAAGGAGCAAAATCAGAGCCTCTAATTAAAATGAATACTTTTGAAAGAAATAATGAAGATCTCTGGAATCAGGGTTTTATCACTGTCTTAAAGTATCTTTACTTTCCGTAGATCCTCAAGTCTGGAGCACAAACTATCTAATTGAAATTTGCTTTTTGTTGTTTATATAAGAGAATTAGTTGTGTTCCATCAGAGTCTTGATTATTTTTCTGGTAATGCAAATGTACTTTGATCATTCTAAGCAGTTTTGATTTCAGTAATAAGAAATAGAGGATAGTGAGGTTTTCACTTACATTTGTTGTCTGTATTACAGAGTCTAAGGTTTAACTTTCCGCACTAGTGTTCTTTGTGTACTTGATTCAATGCATAACACAGAAGCCTGTAGAAGAGGGTTGTAAAATTATTAAAGCAATGTGGTTATAGCCATTCCAGCATAGGTTCTGATAAAACTTTGCCTAAAGGCCACAACTTTTCTCAGAGAAACCTTCTAAGGCTGATAGATCTTTTCACTGAAGAAAAATTGAGTTTTTTAAGTGATGCTGCCTTTCTGCCACTCTCAGCTTAAATAGAAATTCAGCTGCAATTTAGATGATGCTTCCCTTCCTATTTCAATTGCTGATTTTTCAGACCTAAAAACTCAGCAGTGCTCTTCAGGGTAGTTTTATCAAGAGCCTTTGCCTTCAGAGCCTCAAGAGACTGGAGCCTGCTGCTCCCTGGAGACCCCAACCTGAGAATGATCAAACTGCTCTAAAGATTTGTGTTTTAACACCTTTTGATGGAGGAAGCAGAAAAAGGAGCTCTGTATTCTTGTCTAGCCTGGGAGGGCTGTGTGGTCTGAGCCAGTATACTTCATCTGGTTGCACTTCATTTTGGAAGTGAGGAATTTGTGTGCATGGATGTCTTCTTGCTGATTGCCTGTGAAGTTTGGATACTTTCTGATATTCAAGTTTGCTTTCCAGTTCAAGAGACTAGTAAAATACAAAATACTGAACTTATGATGCATCTTATAATTAATAGCATTTGGTACTTGATGAAATACAGTGCTTTGTTGTTTTTAAAGTCCCACCCACTGGAAAATAAATTTTTTGTAATTGATTTTGGTACATTTTATATATACATTATGATCATATTCAACATTGAGAATTTGTATCAGTACATGACACATTTTGATTCATATTTTCCAAATTCCTCTGCCCTCCCTACAACTCCTCGCTCCCCATATACATAAGCTTTGTTGGAAAACAAATTTTGCTCATTAATTATTCTAAGACAGTTTTCTATTCCCAGGGATATTCTCCTGAATAACAGGCTATTCTATTCATAAATGAGCCACAAGGGCAAATGAAACCCAAAAATGTGTCAGTGTGTGTACATTTACTAAGTATCTCTTATTTTTCCTACAGTGAGCTTTTTAAAAATGTTCATAATGTTTTAATGCTCAAATTCTTCTTCTGACTCAGAATTTGCTTAAAGACAAAGATAGTTTGTCACTGAAAGTAGGGAGACTGAATATGATACTTTGAAAATGTGTTCATCTCTCATAGCCTCAGCAATTTAGACTCACTGACTCAGCCTGTTACAGGACTGTGATTAAAACAGGATTATCCATCTGACACATGTGCTGTTCAGGAGGAGTCAAATAACAGGAGACTGTTACCCTTGGGGTATCATTTGCTCCAACTCTATCTAATGACTGTTTCGTGAGCTTAAAACAATATTCAGAGAAAGCGTATGAGCAATAAGGTGAGGAGCAGAGGATTTATTGGGTAGAAACTTTGATGATATTTTATTATCAACATCATCAAACATAAACTGAATCACAGCTCTGTGGCCTTGTAAAGAAAAATGAAACATTTGGTTCTGTTGCACTCCAAAGAAATGCAGAAGAGCACTTAAGGAAATAGCATATGAGAGGCGATGGAAAAAACTAAAGTGCAAGTGTCTCCAGGTTTTCTCAGCCTCCTGCTCGCCAGAGAGCCCTGCGTGTTGCAGCCCCTGTCAGACAATTCCGCGGCCACTCCAACCGTAGTGTATTTCTACCAGACCAGCTCCTACCTGCACTGTAAAATAAAACAAAAAAGAGAGCCACACCCACCAAATGTGGGATCTCCAGGCCTTAATACAAACCACCAAACCACCACCAGATCCCAAAACTAAACCTACTGTCACCCCGAGGTCCTTCGGTGGACTCTGGCCCAGCTGCAACCCTTTCCTTTCCCTGCAAATAAACATTGACACAGTTCTTTGCATTTTACGATGATTTTATCACACATATGTTCATTCCTAGTAAGTAGAGTTTGATTTATTTTTATATGTGCTAGATAGCTTAATTTTCAGATTAGCCCACAAGCCCACCTTATTTATTTACATAGTTTACCTGTGGCAGAATCTAGAGAGGAACTCTGCTGATTGCTGACTTGTGGTACAGCTCAGCATAGTCCTCACCTCTGCATTTGCTGCACATTCTGACATGAATCCAGGTCTTATTTGATAAGGCTTCACCTCATGTACGTCGGGACTCACACACCATCTGTTTGTCTCTGTTTTGATCTCTGATGCTCTATGCCCTGGTGAGGGGTTCGCAAACTCCAGCAGTTGGCCAGATTCTGCCAGCCATCTATTTTAATGGCCTATCAACAAAGCCAGAATCTTTCATTTAAAAATACTATATGGCTACTTTGATGTTCCGTGTTCACAAAACCTGAAATGTGGACTGTGCAGACCTCTACGGAAATGTGCTCAGAGCTCAGGTCATCAGTCTGTCTGTTGCATTTTCTCTGGTCTTTTTGCCTGTCTGCTGCTCATTTTGTAACAGATTTCTGAGTGGAGTACATGGGAACAATATGTTTATGTCCTGCCCTTTTGTGGGGAAATAGGGCCTTTAACCTTCAATACAATTTTCCTTATATAGAATCTTCTAATTCATTTTATTTTTAATTTATTTATTTGTTTGTTTGTTTATTTATTTATTTTGAGACAGGGTCTCACTCTGAAATTCAGGCTGGACCCAAACTCACTATGTAGGCCAGGCAAACCTGGAATTTAGCAATCCTCCTTCCTCTGCCTCCCGAGTGCTGGGATTACAGGCGTGAGCCACTACAGCCAACATTGTGGTATGTGGTACTGATTGCTGGTAGCTTTGAGTCACCACACCCTGTGTTGCTGTATGTGGTTACCGGGGATTGAACCAGGGACCTTGCACTTGCTAGGCAGGCTCCAGAACCACTGAGCTAAAATTTAGCCCCTAATTCATTTTATTTTAAATACCTTAACTGTGTTACTACACTTTCTTCTGATATAAAAGTGTTGCTTTGGAAAATCTGAAGCCTAGTTGTTTTACTTTTCACCCCATAGACCATTTACTATATTAGTCTAGATACTAGATGCACAGAGTTTTTGCATTGTCTTTTAAAGTACAATAATTTTATTAAGATACATCTTTTTTTTTTTGAGACAGGGTCTCCCTTTGTAGTTCAGGCTGGCCCTGAGCTCACTATGTAGCCCAGGCAAGCCTCAAACTCAGCAATCCTCCTGCCTCTGCCTCCCGAGTGCTGGGATTACAGGCCCAGCACTGTTGTATGTGGTGTTGATTGCTGGTGGGTATGAGTCACCACACCCACCATTGTATGTGGTTACCAGGATCAAACTCAGGACCTTGCACTTGCGAGGCAGGCACTGGAACCACTGAGCCAAATCTCCAGCCCTAAGATGCATCTTAATGTGTTTGTTCTGAATTGTATTCCTATATATACAATACACTTTCAATACTTAATATCAAGTCTTTTTAGTTTAGGAAAGCATTCTTGATTATGAAATTCTATATTCTGTTCCTTGGTTAGGTTCTGCACTTATTCCAAGATTCTATTATTAATAAATTGGTATTTTGTTTATTATTTATTGTATTTTCTCAAACCCTTTTTTTTTTTTTTTTTACTGAGACAGGGTCTTGCTTTGTAGTTCAGGCTGGCCCTGAACTCACTACATAGCCCAGGCAAGCCTGGAACTCAGCAATCCTCCTGCCTCTGCCTCCCGAGTGCTGGTATTACAGGTGTGAGGCACCACACCTGGCACTGTGGTGTGTGGTACTGATTGCTGGTGGGTGTGAGTCACCACCCCCAGTATTGTTGTATGTGTTTACCAGGATCAAACCAGGGACCTTGAGCTTGCCAGGCAGGCACCGGAATCACTGAGCTAAATCTCTGGCCCTGTTTTTATATTTTTAAAAAATATGTCTTCCAGCTCTTTCTAAAATCTCATATGGTTGTCTTGTAGTATTGAAAAATGTGGCAGCAGAAGTGGTGGTGAGTGCCTGCGGTCCTGGCATTCTTGGAGCCTGAGGCAGGGTTGTAAATTTAATGCCAGCTTTAGCCACTTGGTGAAACCATATCTCAAATAAAGAAGGACCCAGAGGGTTGCTGGAGGTGTAGTTTAGTGGAAAGTCCTGAGTTGAATCCTCAAAACCACACACACACATAAGAAGAAGAAGAAAAAAGTGATGACTTTCCTCCAAGACTTCCTGGCTCTGTTTGTCTCCCCTGCTTTTTATCTGCATCTTTCTTCCTTGTTTCTGTTGCCTTGTCCTTGCTCACTTGATTCCACTCTCAGCAGATTCTTCTCACATAGGTTCCTCCTGACATATCAGTTAGTGCTGCTAATTTAATTTCCAGAGTTCACAGGAGCTACTCAGATCCAGCCCCTTTAAACCTCACCAGGACTTTGTGCCCTCCCCTATTTACGTTCACCCACTTTGGGATAAAACATCTCTCAGTCTCAGCCAGTGACTGTTGGCTACTCTGGAGCCTCCATTCTCAGGACTCTGATGACCCCACTTCTTCCTTTCATTTCTTCCATACATCCAGGGACAGCAAGCAGCAGAGAGCGTATGGCAGTGAATTTGTCCTTATTCGCCTGTAATTTGAGTTCGATGATGCCTTATCCTCAAGCTTTGTTGTGTTTGTTGTCTGTTGGAATCTTTTGTTGTACTATGTTAGTGTAAAGACCTCAGTTCTTCAAACACTGTGCTCCTGATGGAAATCGATTCATAAACCTTCCCGCTGTTCTCCTGCTGTCAACTCCTGTGAACCCGAACAGGGTGGGGGGCACCTTGATGCATAAATCCAGACTCGCACAGGCCAGAGGACAAGATCTGGGGAGAAATGAAGAAAGAGCAGTGAAGTCAGAGGCTGAGAAGAGACATTTGGAAAGACTCTGGAAAGTGAGGTGCTCTGCAGGAGATCATGAAGACAAGGAATGCGGCCAAGGTTTATAAGTTGTACCCTACGTACTATCTTGGATGAGAAACAGATCAAGAGTGGAAGAGCTTTTTGATTCATTTTTTTTGATTCATTTGATTCATTTTGTAGTTGAACTGTCCATTTAAAAACACTCCTCAAAGACTGAATCCAATGGGTCAGACCTTCAATGTATTAATAAATCTGTACATATAGGTGTGCATTTTTCAGTAGCAAGGTATAGAAGATGTATAGTAGAAAATATATGCGAAAAAATTAATTTCTGGAGAGCTTACTAACTGCCAAACACCAAGCGTGCATTTATCCTAGCAGTAATTCTGATACAGCCTATTATTACAGTAGACAAACCCAGATCTTATGAATTGCGAGCTAATTATCTGTCCACTACACTTTGTAATATTCTTCCTGCATTGTGGTGATAGAAGCCATGAATATTATCCATAAGTATGAATTAGACACCATACTGTGCACTCTAAATGCCATATTTAATTTCATCCTCAAAGTAAGGTTACAATAGTTACTCTTATTCATGCCCAGTTGAGAAAATGGAAAATGGACAGGTTGAAGATGTTT
This sequence comes from Thryonomys swinderianus, assembly GCA_004025085.1. Taxonomy (NCBI): domain Eukaryota; kingdom Metazoa; phylum Chordata; class Mammalia; order Rodentia; family Thryonomyidae; genus Thryonomys; species Thryonomys swinderianus. Next base: position 20,927 of record PVIC010005181.1, read on the forward strand.
CTAAGTTCACAAATCTGACCAGTGGCACAAATATAGATCAAAATTTAAGTGTGACCATTTTCTGACTCAGGTTCTTCATTTTAATTGGTGTGTGTTTGCTATATGTAATGATAATACATGACATTTGTTTTGAGAAACTGGTATACACACATGCATGCACATATACACACACACTAAACACACATATATTGATCATTTCCAGCTCCTCCCTTCCCTCCCCTTCCCCCCTCTCCTGATCCCCTTCCCCACCTCCAAAATGTCTGCCTCCCTGTTTCCTACTGTCTTTCTTTTCTCTTTATGTTCTAGGGTTCTCATATAAGAGAAACTATGCAATATTTAACTTTCTATGTCTGATTTATTTCCCTGAACATTGTATAGACTCAGACTGTTAACCAATCCAATGTCAGCCTCCTGTGGGTGGAACCTGGGTCCTCACCTGCACTGTTGTCTCCAGGTGAGCCCTGCCTCTGCAGGTGTCCACGCCCTTATGCACATGTACATTACATCAGATCCCACCTGTCTGAAGAGGATGCCCTCCCAGCAGAATGGGATTGCTCTTCGGGTAAAACAGCCAAGTGGTCACATGCTCCTGCTGCAAAACAGAGGGATGGGAGGAGCCAGAGGGAACAGGCTACAGAGTAAGGTTGGACCCGGGGTCTTTGACAACGGCCTGACGAGATAAAGGGTTCAGCTAATATAACTCATCTCTGAAGCTCTTTCTGCTTTCAGACTACAGAATGTCCAGCTATAATTCTCATAAGATTATTTCACTCAATTAGTTGTTTCATATTTTATTCCAAAATTAGAGCAATCAATATCTATTATCACCTTGCTCTTGGGAATCTGTAGACTGAAATTATTTTGACTTCTTGTTTTGCTATTGAAGATTTCCAGGGCTTGGGGATTTAACTCAATGGTTTCGGTGCCTGCTTTGCAAGTGCAAGGTCCCTGGTTCGATCCCTGGTAACCACATACCAACAATACTGGGCGTGGTGACTCACACCCACCAGTAATCAGTGCCACACACCACAATGCCAGGCTTGGTGGCTCAAGCCTGTACTCTCAGCCCTCAGGAGGCAGAGACAGGAGGATTGCTGAGTTGGAGGCTTGCCTGGGCTACAGAGGGAGCTCAGGGCCAGCCTGAACTGCAAAGCGAGACCCTGTCTCAAAAAAAAAAAAAAAAAAAAAGATTTCCAGTGGTATCCGTGTGTGTGTGAAAGAGGGGGAAAGAGAGCGAGAGGGAAAGGGAGAGGGAGAGGGAGAGGGAGAGGGAGAGGAGAGAGGAGAGAGGAGGAGGACTGAATCCAGGGTTTTGTACTGGTCCATCCTAAGGAAATGCTACAACACTGAACTACATCCCAACTCTTCTTTTGCTTTTTCATTTTGAGACAAGCCCTCCCTTAAGTGCTCAAGCTGCCCTCAAACTTCTGACCTTCTTGCTTCAGCCTCCTGAGTAGCAAGGGTTACGGGCGTGTACCACTTTGCCTTGCAATCTCAGCACACTTTTAAGAAGTTAGAACCAATTCTTCATTTTTTTGTTTTTCTTTTTTAAGTCATAAACCTGGTAGAATATTTTCCCTATTTAAAAACAAAAACTATGGGCTGTTTTAAATGAAAAACTAAAAATATTTTTTTAAAGTAGGACATAGGTAATGTATGTATGACAGTTACTATAAAAAAAGAAAGTAACAGTTTGGAGAAGGATCATGAAAGAGAAAGACATAACCTTATCCTTGCAGTGTGATGCTTTTTCATGTTGAGGAAACTGGCACAGATATTTCACACAAGACTGGCAAGCGCCTCGGGAGCTTGGATCAAAAGACAGTTCGAAGCAGAACCTCCTGCTAAATGTGATCGCTTCTGACCTCGTAAACAAGAAGACACTGAGACTATATGTCACCGATTTCACTAGTTTTCAAACAGGGTGAATATAAACAAGGAACTCGCATGCTCTGATTTTTCCTAATTAGCTTAGATGATTCATAGTGGGTTAATAACTAACATCTCCTCTCTTCTATCAAGCAGATGGGCAGAGCTTGATTCCTGGGAAATGATCTGACAGTTAAGAAGCACAGGCAGTCCCCTAAGAAACTTGATTTTCTAAATACTGTGCTCTCAATGTTAGAATTTTTACTTGAACGGATGCTAGCCCTGTTTTGCTCCGAAAATCAAAGTACAATTAAAATGTTTGCATCGCAGGCTTTCCAAAAGCAAAAATGGAAGCATTAACATGCCTAATGATTCACATAACTGACATTTCTCGGAGACTTGAATGTTATTGGGATAAGAGTATAGCATTAGCTTCCATTTGCTCAGACTCTCTAATGAGCATGACAGACAAAACTGTTTCTGAATTAAAGAGGCAGAATCTGGATACTCACTATCATCTGCACATTTATTGCTTAGTACATTATTGAATCAGTGGTTCATTCTACCAGTCTTTTTAATTCTATTTTTCACAAAGGATGTGTGCCGTACACCAGCATATCAGTCTTCTGGGAAGTGAGGAATGCAAAAGTCTTTTTGTACCTTCACATCCAACACACTTGTTAGGAATAAAAAGGGCCAGGCTTTGACATTTTCCAGCTTGTCATCTGTTTAACTTTCCATCTGCTTCTCTTGCCATGACTTCCAAAGGAACATCTGCTGCATATGTGAGAGAAGGGAAGCAAGATTGGATTTGTGCCACCCAGGTTTGCAGGCCCAAAGCTTGGGATCCAGAATAAGGGAAGGGAAGAAGAAGAGTAATAAATGGCCCAGAAAATAAAATGAGGACAAACAGTCTGCAAGGAGCAGAGCTGTATTTCCCTTGATTGCAGGGCCGTGACCAAGCAAGCTGGGCTGCAGCATCCACAGGCAACCAGGGTGCCATGCAGAGGGAGCGGTGGGGCTTGGGGAGCAGGAAGAGCAGTGCACAGGGCTCAGGCCCTCCTGGGTGCTGTCCTCTCCATAGGGGTCCCTCACACACACTCCTTACACTCTTTAAGTGTTTATGGAGCAGCTGCTGTGAGGCAGTCTGGAGCATTCTGGAGGCACAGATGAATAAGACATAATCTTTACCCATAAAGAGCTGAACTAAAATGGGGCAGAAAAATGGTAAACAACAGATTGCAATATAAAGTGACACTGCCATACCCTGGGTATGGAAAAGGCATTTCAGGAGTGCACAGAAGGAAGGCGACTGTGCCTGGTGCGAGGAGGAGGCGGGCTGGTTCCAGGCAAGGAAACGCTGTGTGCAGAGAAGGTGCACGAGCAGAGCCTGAAGGGTGAGTAGGAATATCAAGAAATAAATTCTCCTTATTACCTAAGGGCACCACAGAACATCAAAGCTTCATAACTGACTCAAAAAAACTTAATCTCTTGAAGCTATTTCCCCACCTACCACCCCATCAGTGTCAAGGGAGCAAGATTTCTGTTCCATATTTTAACCAACTGGGTTGTGATATTTTGTAATGTTATCTGATGGGTTACTGATGGGGATAGTCGACTCTCGTTCCAGGAGGTAGAAACATCGGCATCATCAAAACTTCCTGGTTGGCTATGAGGAAGCAACAACCAAAACAGCCAGTTGTCTAATTTTACTTTTACCTAAAAATAGCTTACTTTAACTGTCAAAATCTTTGTATGTAAGAGCACAATAGCAATGCAATAAATTCGTAGGTAGGAATTTATCTGTGAAACCATTGGGGCTTGGCACCATGAAGGATACAGAAATATAAGGCATTACTTTCATGCCTGAGAAGCAGAAATCCAATTGCAAATGACTGGAGTATTTGAATCAGTTAATTAGAAAATGTACACATGTCATAGAGCTCTGACATGACATAACAAATATTGAACACTTCCACGATAAAAGAGTAAAGCCAACGCTATGCTTCATTGCTCAGTAAACGTATGCTTCCTTCAATTTTCAGTATTCTCTATAAAAATAAGACTCGTGTCATTTGCTGTGGATTAGTCATAGTGTACACTGAGGTGCAGAAGTAGCTGGCATAATCTCTGACTATGTATTGTGGTTTGTCTTTAATAAATTCAAAAAATGTAGGTTGACAAAATGGAAACAACCACATAAAAAGAATAAAATACAACTTTTCTCTGTTATACATTCTCTTCTCTTCTCAAAGGAAATTTGCCTTAATTTTAAAAAGCACATTTTAAAATGATGTTTTAGCTGGGTACAGCATGCTCCCTGCAATTCCAGCACTAGGCAGGCTGAGGCAGGGGCATTGCTGGGAATTCCAAGCCAGCCTGGGCTATGCAGTGATTTCAAGGCTAATCTGGCCACATAGTGAGACCCTGAGTAAAAAAAGAATTGTTTTAAAATTTCCATTGCCAATAAATAGCAAGCTATGAGATCAAATTATGGATTTTGTGTATTCTTAAATTGGTTTAACTCAAAAATTCCTTGTCATGACCGCATAGTATTTATTTTATGGTTATTTTGTTAAAGAGTTTAAAGACACTATAATTTTTATTTTAAAATAATACTGTTAGGTAAGAAAATGTTTTGTTTACCTGCAAAGAATGCACTAAAAAAGAAACTGATGACCTTTTGTTATTTCAAATTAGGAAACTAATGTGGTTTTCTATTATATTAGGTTCTGCTAACAGAGAAAAAATCCAAAATAATTTATGTCAGGAAGTCATAGTTCACTATTTTGTATGTTAGAGTTAATAGATACATAGAATATTCTTGTATTGAAATGTGTACTGGGGTTGTCAGCCTGATTTATAAGTGAGAAAGTTGAGGCATAGAGAGGTTAAATAACTAAATCTTGTTTGCTTAGATTTACAAACAGGTCCTGTGATTCCACAGAACATTTGACTCATTGTATTGTCTTCTCACCTTCATTCCTTTCAGCTTTATATTTTCAGCCCCACACACACAGATCATTTTGTTCAGAGACAGAGCCAAATCAAACCTTTCCTTAGCTGAATTTGAATATATGGTTCTGACCCAAACTCTAGAAAAATCAGATTTTGTTGACTGCTTCCATGATCTCAGAGTGGTCCTGATGAGTTTTGACCTTGCCCGTCTAGTATTTCCTTGGTTGTTTCCGAGACTGCATGTGTGTCAGGTGCTACCAGTTAGACTTCAGCCATCTACCTATTCACACTCTCCAAGTACAGCTGTCAACTCTGCAGTTGTTGGAAGGAATAATGCTTTTGTGGCTAAATGTTAGCAGCAAATAAACCTCAGGTTGTTACTCAGTGAGGGACATGAACAGATTTAGTAAACTGTTGGAATATTCCAAGCCTAACATTTTATGATTTTTTTTTTTTTTTAGACAGGGTCTCACTTTGTAGTTCAAGCTGGCCCTGAGCTCACTATGTAGCCCAGGCAAACCTCAAACTCAGCAATCCTCCTGCCTCTGCCTCTCGAGTGCTGGGATAACAGGCGTGAGCCACCACGCCTGGCATTGTGGTATGTGGTACTGATTGCTGGTGGGTGTGAGTCTCCACACCCAGCATTGTATGTGATCACCGGGGATCAAACCCAGGACCTTGCGCTTGTGAGGCAGGCACCAGAACCACTGAGCTAACCCCCTGGCCCACATTTTCTGCATCTTAAAGTAACTGTACACAATTTCCTCTGGTTTCAGCATAATATGGATCAAGCATAATAAATACATCAAGAGGGAATTAAGCCAAATGCTGAGACACGAATTCATATTGCTGGTAATAGGGAAAGTGTGTGCTGGCATGGTCATCATTTAAATGAGACACAGAACAAAACCCAAGTCAGTCACACTGCAACTCTTTTATTCCCCAGATTTTATTTTTATTTTTCTACAGATGTCTGTTGCATAGTATTTCTGGGTTTTCTCCTGTTTTCTAAGCAGGTATAGTAAGTCTCTGCAGCCCCATTACTCAGCTTCTGATAGGTAAGTAGAGCCTGACCATACACTCCGTAAGACCAATACATTTTTTTCTCTTCTTTCCTGTGTCTAGGAGAGAAGGACTAGGACTAGTCTGAGATTTAAGGACACATGGTGGAAACTGCCATTGGGTTATTTTTCCCTACCATGTTTCTAATTGCACTCATTTGTCACCCTAGGACTACCAGGAAGCTTCCAACTTGGAACAGTTTGTCACTCGATTTTTATTAAAGGAAACATTGAATCAGCTGCAGTCTCTCCAGAATTCCCTGGAATGTGCCATGGAAACTACTGAGGAGCAAACTCGTCAAGAAAGGCAACAAAACATTTTCATATGCTCTCTCTTTAGTGATTCTCATTTTGTGGAGAGCTAGTTGAGGATCATTGTGCTAATGAAAATTAAAAATGAAAATGAATGGATTGTAATGGAATGTCAAGGACCTACACTTGTTACTTGCCTTGCTATTTGCCTGTAAAAAAGATTCATTCTTTTGATATCCTTCTTTTACTCAGTAATTTTGAATTGAGAATTTAGTAGACAGAGTTTAGAAGATAATATGGTGCTAAACCTTAAAGAAGCAAAAGCCTATTACATAGTTAAGACATGAATAGAAAAATTATACTGCAAGGTACAGTTGTAAGTATCATACAGAAAGGAAATCCCACTATGAATGGATTTTAGTATAGTAAATGATTTTAAATCATTTGTGGCATAAAAGTCTATCTCATGCAATTTTCCTATGTTGTTTGAACTCTTGCAAATGACTAATTTGAAAATGTGGAAATGATGGGAAAAAGTCTCACAGAATAAGTGAGTCTGACTATGCTGAGGCGATTTGAAGATTTAATAAGTATGATTATTTAAAGAAATGAAAAAAGTGAAAGAGGAGAAAGATTTCAAATTTCAGTATTACCGTTAAGTATCACTGAGAAGAAAAGTGGCGATATTATAATACCTATGTAAAGGTGCTAATGCTAAACAGACACCTACATTGGAAATGTGTTAAGTACATATCAAAGTAATTCTAACAACAGTTAGTGCATTCCTGAGTTATCATTCTTCTATATTTTGCAATTAAAAAGTTTGGCAAAACTCTTGCTTTTATGACATATTTTGGGAAGATGTCATTTTAATCCTATGGATGTGCCTTAATCAAACTTTGGATCATAAAGCAGGAAAAAATACACAGGTTTGTTTTGACAGGTTAATGAATTATACCCTGTGACCCAATTTTTCTAAACAGATTAATAGGTACCCAATTATTAAGATATGCTTAAAAATAGTGGAATTTGGAACCATGTTTCCACTGACAAAAAGAGTGATCAACACCAAGTTCTAACAAAAAAGCTTCTAAATGCAGACTCTGAAGAGTCTGTGTAGCTAATGAACCCCAGGATCCACCCTTCAGTGGACTGTACACCATTTTTCACATTATAAACTTTCTATTTTCACTGTTAGGTGATTCCATATTAAATAACAAGGTATAACAGCTTTTAAAAAGCAGCAACCTAACTGCTCAGTTTTGAGCAGTAGATAACTGAATGTCTTGAAGCGTAATGAAATTGATCTTGTGTTCCTGATGAGATAATGATAGTTCTTTTGTTTAGAGTTTTCTGGAAATACAATGAGTTCTCCTTTCTTAGCATCAGTCATTTGCCACCTGAGGAGAGGCTTGCAAACCTCTATGAGCCCCAGTTCCCTATGCTTTGGATTTTTTTCAATAGTTATCTCCTACAAACTTAGGCTGTGCATTCACCACCATACAGTGAATGTTTAATGAGCAACTGTTCTTTGTGTTAGCCACAGTCCAGCCTTGAACTCTTGTGATTGCTGCCAACAGCTGCATAGCAGCTGGATTGGATGAGGAGCATAAAAATATCGAAGAACATATTTAAGAAAAGTAGAAAGATGAACATTAATGAACCTTTCAGATCTAGATTTCTCTTTCATATACTGCTTGAAATAATGGAAACTATTGCAAGTCTGATGTCTGTGTGGAGAGTATTACTGTAAGGAATTTAACGAAACCATCCAGAGATGCCCAAGTCTGTGATTCTTCTTCCTGGAGAATAATAAACCAGCAATTAGTAAAAAAGTTACCACTATAGGTTTGTGCCAGAACATGCTACATGGAAGTCCCTGTGAACAGATAGAAGTACCTGAGGAGTTATCCCGACCTAACAGCGCTTTGTCACATTTCCCATGGTCACACACTCCCTGTGGGCTAGCCACACAAAACCAAAGCCAGGTGAGTACCATGGACTGCACTGGTGAAGAAAAGAAGGCAAGAAGAGCCAGGGTAGCAGCCAAGAGCCAGTGATGCAGTGTTCTGGAGAGATAAGACTTGAACTGGACCTTTTGGATGAATTCAAACAGCCATATGCTGTTCTTTCTGAAGGAATCATCTCACCATCTCTCATCCAGCCCATCTTACCTGCAACTTATGTGGTTAATTCTGACTAAACAGTACTTTCTCTGGGAAGACTTCACCGCCCTTAAAATAGAAGTTCATCCTGCTACTTTATCACCAGCTGCTCCCTCTGCGTACTGTTCCTACACACCTGTCCCATTAGGCTGAGTCTCTTGATACAGGGACTTTGCATTGTTCCCCTCTACTTAGCACACCTTCATTTTAATTATGTAAAACTGAGTGCATGAAAGGTGATCCAGGTCAAGGGAACTCCCCAGAGGAATAGTGAGTGAGGACTTGAACAGGATAGAGCCCAATCTAATTGACATGGGGATTTAGGAAGAAATTGAAAGGTAGGCATATACATTCTGACTGAATTCTATCATAGTTTGCTATTGGTGGGCGTAAACGGGAGAGCAATGTAATGAGACAAATGTTCAAAGAAAACTGGAATAACAAAGATTTGAGGAACAGAGCAGGCTCACTGAGGCAAATCAAAGTGCATCTAAAAAACTCTTCAGGCAAAAGACTTCATGATGGTATACACCATGAAGAGTTGAAGCCTGCACATTTCATTAACATTCCCACAGTGGTAGTAGTTTTCTTCCCCTTCAGCATTGCCATTACTTTGGTATTTAATATTCATGAAACCTAGGGATACAAAGACTCATCAGGATATAACAAATTTAGACAAGTCAGATATTTCGTCGATCAGCTACAGAGCAGAATCACACAGTATCATTCATCCCACAGTAATGAGTTAGACATGCTTTGTTGGGCAAAATGTCTGTCTGTTCATGTGAAAAATGGCAATTTCAGAGAGAAGGGATTCATACAGCTAGGATGACACAGAGGTGAGATTTTCAAATAACATTCTATAGCAGTTTTTGTATCTGCCCTGGTAAATTGACTAAATGGGAGCTACTTTAAGCCCATGTCTTTTGGAAGCACATAATAGCCAATGGCAAGCATAATCATTGTGATGTACTAGAGTTTCCCTTTAGAGGAGCCATATCCTCTTACATAAACCTTTCTTCCCTGTTAACTAGGTTTCTTGGAGCATGGTTCAGTTATACGTAGACTGTTCATTTTGTAATGGACTCTGCAAGTTTGGTCTATTTTCCAAGCTTCTTCTGTATCCAGGGATATGAATGATGCCTTCTGGACTTACAAGTTACTCTTCTCTTTTTGATAGTTGGCTATCACGGATGGAAGGAAAGGCTTTAATTTCAGCAACAAGTGATTATAAAACTTGACACAGCTGATGTTCCTGGAAATTAAACATAGAGAAATACTGCTCTAATCACCAACATCTGTAACCACCAGTGCTACTTGAAATCTGGATTGTTTTAATGTCGTAGGTGAAAATCCATAAGGACCTTTAAAGGTTGGAAATTAAATATAAATTATTTCCTTTTCCCCTCCCTAAAGCTTCAAAAGTGAAATTAAATCTATATAGAAAAAAGGACACAATGACCACAAAGATAAGAACAGAAGAGCCAAAAGAGTACAAACTCTTTGAAACCTAGAAGGAAGATGAGTCTAGTGGAAACAGCTTACAAGTCCAGGAAAGCTGAAACAAGATGCAAGCAGTCGGTATCGCAGTCTCAGAAAAGCTCAGGAATGGGCGGTACCATGTGAGAACGATGGCAAAGTGACAAGGGGACTGACAGGCTGCTGAACACTCCCTCTAGTGCTGTGTCATGACTAGCCCTCCTCAATCCGAAGAACCTAGTGCAGTGGTCTCTGGAGGAAGGAAGAAAACACCAACCTGGCACAAATCGTGAGGGAACAAGGCAAAAATTAAAGCACTAATTGAAGGTCTATAGTGAGCAATAGGTCTGATGCCCCCTTTGCACTCTCTGCTTGCAGATCTTTGACAGGAGCTGCTTCTCAGAAAGGCCTTATTAGGGCAAGAGAGATAGGCTGGATGGCACCTGGGGTCAGGGTCCTCAATATGTAGATCCAGTCAGCAGACCCACGGGAAAGACTGTGAACTGACAGTCCTCCCACCCACAGAGAGGTGCCAGTCAGCCTTCTGTCTCTTTACTGTTAAGTGCAGGGGACGGTGGGACCAAACCCATGAAAATAAAGAGAGGAAACAGAAGTAATCCAAAGAGCAGAAAAAAAATTCTTCAAAGAAAAGCACCAATGTCATAAAGAAGCTAAGATAGGGCCGGAGATTTAGCTCAGTAGTTCTGGTACCTGCCTCGCAAGCACAAGGTCCTGAGTTCTATCCTGGTAACCACATACAATGCTGGGCGTGGTGTTTCATGCCCACCAGCAATCAATACCACATACCACAGTGCCGGGCGTGGTGGTTCACACCTGTAATCCCAGCACTCAGGAGACAGAGAAAGGAGGATTGCTGAGTTCGAGGCTTGCCTGGGCTACATAATGAGCTCAGGGCCAGCCTGAACTACAAAGCGAGACCCTGTCTCAAAAAAAAAAAAAAAAAGCTAAGATACTATATATGTGGACTAAGAACAAGACACTGTTAAGAGAATATTCAGAGCAGGCTGGAGATTTAACTCAGTGGTTCCGGCACCTGCCTAGCAAACACAAGGTCCCTGGTTCAATCCTAGGAACTACATATAACAAAATCCGGTTGTGGTGACTCGTGCCCACCAGCAATCAGTACCACATACCACAGTGCTGGATGTGGTGGCTCAAACCTGTAATCCCAGCATTCCAGAGGCAGAGGCAGCTGGTTTGAGGCTGGCCTGGACTACATAGTGAGCACAGAGCCAGCCTAAACTAAAGTGAGACCCTGTCTAAAAAACAAAAGAGAGAGAGGATATTCAGAATAGTTCGGGGTACTTCTTCCAAGGGAGCAGTATTACAGAGAGGTAAGCTAGACATCTCGCAAGCAGATAGGCTGGTCCTTGAGAAGCCCACAAGAAAGAAAACCTTCACTGAAGGCCAGTGCAATCAAAAGAGAAAACTACCCCTTCCAAATAGCAGTGACTGATAAGCCTCACTCTCCTCCTAGGATTGAGGGTTAAGATCTTGACCCACCCCTTCCTAAGAACCCAACAACTGCAAAAACTCCCGGGGTTGGGGGGAAGACCTCAACCCACCTTTCCTGGAAAAGTCACCTGACTGAAAATTCTTGTACACTTGCTACATGACTTAACTTCTCATTTGATCCCCATCTAGTCAGTATAACCTAAGCAACTTGTAATCTTACTGGTTGATCATAGTTTTGTTCATTTTGTGATTTTGCATTGTACCAATATTACCTATGTGACTGTACTTGCAATGTTACCGGTTGACTACAATTTTGTCCCAATTTAAACCCACTTCACCTCATGGCTTTGCTCTCTAAAAGCCTCCTGGAAAGTGAGGTGGGTGGGTCACTCATTTTTGAGTTCCCCTTCTGTCTCTCTCAGGCAGAACCTTTCTTTCTCAATAAAGTTTTCCTGCTCTTAAAAATGTATATATTAAGAGAACACAAAAGAACTCTTGGAAATTGTAACTGCAAAAATGAAATTCTCTGAAAAAGATTTCAGTGTGAAAACATGATGCAGTGTCCATGATGGAATGAAAAACAGGAAAGATGAAGAAAATTAGAGGGCCTTTTGATTAAAAAATAATGTTAAAATGAATTAAGTAAAAAATAATAATGACATATACACAAATGTTTCTTCTATTAAAGGTATAGCCAGTGCAGGAAAGAATTTTATCTTAAATTGTAAAATATAATTTTTACTTAGACTTCTAATTTTAGAATAAGGAAGGCCCAGAATTCTTTTTTCAGGTTCACGTATACTAGAACCAAATTACCTTGGGTCTTTTGGGCATGTTGTAAGGAGTACTCAAAAGCTTTGACTTCTGTACCCTAGAAACCTTATGCCTGAAGCTTAGAAAGGCAGAAATAAAAGGTGGACACTAAGGGTCACCACTCTTTATTCCAGGCAGGGCCCGGCCAAGCCAGAAGTCCTGTCTATCCAATGGCCTGGGAAACGATCCAGCCGCCGTATGCAGAGACACAACAGCTTCTCCCCCAACAGCCCACAGTTTAACATCAGCACTCCAGGTAACACAGCCTCTGTTGGCTTTCTTTTTCATCTTCAATAATATTCACATTCTCCAGTGGATTATTTAACAACCAGCCACTAAAATTGAGAATAGAAATAAAACATTTTTCTTCCATTAAGTCCGAAGCTGAAGAGGTATGGTGTGCAAGACATTGTGAGAAGTGGGTAGTGATTTGAAATGCCCACTACAACCTTTCACACCTGTTTCCACGCAAGTTCCATCAGCTGTGTGTGGGTAGCACCACCCGGGATTAGAGTAGGAGAAATGTGCACCCCCGTATGCCAACACCCAAAAGACCCAGTCTCCACACAACAGCCCTTCACCTTGACACAAAGAAGTCTAGGCTCCACTCTAGTAAACTCTGATGTCCAGGTCTCCCTAAATGCGCTCAAAATTATGTTAGGGGAAGGATCCTTGACACTTAGCATGTTAAGATTATTCCAAAATGGTGGTGCTTTTGAGATTTGTTATATAAGATCTATTGGCTAATTCATACTACTGATTATTTAGTTATTGTATTTTCACCATACTCTATATAATTTTTAATTATTCTGTAATATTCAAATGCTTGTTGCTAAATATTGGAGTGATTTTATACAACATGCATATACCCAAGCACATGTATCACTTCATGTCATTTTAACAGTAATGAGTCTTTAAATAGCCAGCATTTCAGAAGATAAAAGTACTAACTATAACCTGTATTTACATTGACTGAACATGAGAGATTCAAAGGTGTCTTCTTGAACACAGGCTTATTTCATCCAAATATCTTAGTTTCCCCCTTTTGCCATTTTACAGCTAAAAGTAACCCATGTCTGCAGACTGTCTACATTCACATGGATTATCAGTCCATTTTTCTTGGGAAACAAACTTCAAATCTCAGTGTTAGCAACTGCCAAGATTTGTTCTTCACTGGCAAGTCTAGGACTTGCCATAATTCTGGCCATCTCAGCTGAACGTGGCTCCAGGCTGTAGGCTGAGCTTTGCTCTGCTTTTCATAAAGGCTCTTTCTGGGATGAGTGACAACTGGAGCCTTTTCAGTTCCTGGTGGGTGTCAGTGGCACATGCAACCAGGACAGAATTACACAAGCACATTTTAAACCACTGCATGCAACTTGTCTGCTAAATTTCCATTGGCTGAATGAGTCACATTCCAAGCATAGTAACAACAGGAAGGGAAAAGTACTCAGCCCGGTATACTGGGAGGAGCTACAAAGTTTCCAGGTGAAGGTGCATGCATGAACTTACTTAACCAGCAAGAAGGAAGTGAGGGATTGGGAGCAATAATGCCATCTACCACAGCACTAGAAAATGGCATGCAGATTCTTGAGATTACTCTCCACATTATAGCCATTTAGAAAGTAGACAGAACAACCACCTTAAACCTTTTTGGAAGTAGTACAGACTGGAAATGAAAAAGTAAACATAAATGTTGTTTTTTATTTATAGTATTTTCTTCACATAGTCTTCTTCCTTCTCTATGTCTCTCCCTCTGTCTCTCATTCTCTTTTCCACTCTCTCTTGTGGTCATTATTCTTGCAGCAGCACTAATGTCCATTTTTACACCCTGATTTATTTGGCAGAGTTCTTTCCCCCAAGAAGACAGGCAGAAAAGCACTACTGCTTTATAATTTCACTGCATTCAAAGTGAAAGCAAAAATTTATATAGTCATAAATTCAATCACATCCCCATTCTAACAAATACTTCAGTAGTACTACTTCAGCACACACCTGTGTGGAAAGACTTAGATCCTGCTGCAGTAAGGCTACAACAGAATGCTAGTGTGTTCGTGCAAGGCATCATCAGACCACAGGTGGAAAGTCCCAGTTTTGCTTAATAACATTAACAACAAAATGTCCTCAACAGAATTTATATGATGTTCAACCTGGTGCCAAACTTACACACACACATATCTTTTCACATTACACATATGTGTGAAAAATATGGTGAATGTCTAAGCATTTTTAAAAATGTGTCAAAGATACATTATCATTCACTCCCTGCAAAATATTCCCCTTTGCATGAAACACAAGAGAGAGACTGCAGCAGCATTCACCATGTTTTTATCATACCTCCTAAATACATTTATGAAAAAGGACTTCTAAAACTGCCTCAGAAAGTCACAAGAACAGTGGTGGAGGGATGACAGGGAAGGTAGAGGAGTAGTGTGTTTTTGAAGTGAGGGGGGATATGGATTAGGCAGTGTGTCTTTTGGTGTAATTTTTTTTCATTTAAGCATTCACTGTGTATTTTGATCACATGTCATAGATTTGTCTATAAATATCACATATGTGAATCCATGGAATGGCAGGTTTGGCTGTGACTGGAGAACCCATCGTGTTGGTCCTTGGGCAGGGACACAGAGACACTTGCTCTTACGCTTCTCTTTGATTGTAGCAGTTTCCACCCTCTGAGTTTAGAGCTGTGTTTTTATTGACTCTTGCCACTGCCCTAGAGGTAGCTTTAGAATTATTGATAGATGTTTTCTTTCTTCAGAAGAAAACCACTGCCTTATGGAGCAGTAAAATGGCTCAGCAGGATCTGTTGTCTTGAATATCAAAGGCTGATATAGGTAACATTAAAAAAACAGTCTGTGGGAAATTATTAGAAAAGAAAAAAGACTGGAGGAAAGAAGACAAAAGGGAAATACTAGGGGCCTGTATTTTATCAAAACGTGCACATACAAAATGTCACAGGATAACCTAATATTTTGTATTATTATGTGCACTGATAAAAATCAGCCTGTAAAAATGAAACCACTGAAGTGTATAGATCTCTGCTGATCAATAATTTAGAAAACACTCAGCAGAATACTGTGTTTTTTAGTGTTAATAAGTATAAAGCATTGTATTCTCCCTTCAGGGTAAAAGGAGAACAATCACGCATTCCTCCTCCCTGCCTTTGTCCTTTCTCCCTAGGCTTGCTAGAAGAGGACAACCAGTGGATGACCCAGATAAACAGACTCCAGAAGTTAATTGATAGGCTGGAAAAGAAGGTAGTGATTCCTCTTCTTTCTTCTCTTTCCTGCTTTTCAAGATATTCTAAACTAATCTTTTTTTTAAATTGAATTCTTTATTGGGACATTTTATATATGGCTCACTTCCTCATTGTCTCAGTATCCATGAATAGGAGTCATGATCTTAGTAATTCTATCGAAGTCTGGTCATTAGTTATTGGGATTTCTTGGTTTGTTTTTATTAAAGCAAATAAAGATGCTCACATTAATTCTCCTTCCTCCCTCTGCTCCCAAACACATTTAAAATAAGAAGAAGGGCTGAGAATTAAATAACTCAACTGCGCTTTCTGAGTCTGGTTATCCAAGTGACAGTTGGCAGATCCGTTAGTGGTTGATGCTAATGACAGCTTTTAGAGACATGCTAGCTATGAAGTCTTGAGAATCTGTCAGACTGAATCCAGGAAAGGCTGTGCTACCCACTAAAAAAGTGACATTTCACATTTGACTTGTGGATTAACTGATGATTTGGACATTGAATTTGGTAGTAAGCAATCAGATTCACATGTGATAAAGTTATTTAGAATTACATGTTTCTAGTTATTATATTTTATTACTTCATCTAAGATCAAGAAGTCCTCAAATTAAACTGATATTGCCCTTAAACTGCTTTCATGGTAGAGGCAAACTTTGTCAATCAGTAATAAACTGTTAATTTCTCTATAGATATGAATGTGAAAAGAAGGAACATTTTTATTTGCTAGAATCAGACTTTGAAGCATCCATACTATTCTTGCAATAATAAGTTGCATTCCAAGAGAGAAAAAGAGAGAGACAGACAGATTCATTTTAATGTGTAGTACAATGGAACAAAATGCATAATTAACGCTCCTAAACACTTGCTGACTGACTCTGCCTTGCCCGAGGACTGACGGAGATGAAAGCCTCTACAGTGTTCCCTGAGGGAATGCTCAATGTCCGCTGGGATGCTTGGGAAGTCCCTCACATGCAGGAAGGTTTAAGCTGGGCTTTTAAAATGATGACTAAATCAAAAGAAAGCACCATTCAAATTTAATAACACCAAGAATTTGGGGGGAGGTTATGGAAGTCCCTAGAGAATTGATAGACAAACTATACCAGGCCAGGCGTGGTTTTCATACCCCCAGTCTTCCATGAAACTGATCCCTGTGCCAAAGAAAAGTTGGAGACTGCTGCTCTAGAGACCCACATTAGGATAAGTCAGAAGATTATGTAATTTCAAATATTTAGAAAGCAAGAATTACTTAGTCTCTTAGGTTACTACCACTGCAGTAAATGAGCTCTTCCCATTCCCTGGCTATTGACTTTCTGTTCCAGATGTCAGGTGATAGATGTCCTGAATGGATTCAGGAGAACAAGTTTGCTTGTTCTCATTGGTCACACATTAGCCTCTTGGATAGAAGACAAGAGACCACCTTGATTAAGATTCCTAGAACGTTGTATGGAAAGGAGAAGAGATAATTTATGGAAAGGCAAATATATTGTCATTGAAGTTAGAATAAAAGGGCCAGAGATTTAGCTGGGTGGTTCTGGCACCTGCCTAGCAAGTGCAAGGTCCCTGGTTCTGTGGTTCAATCCCCAGTAACCACATGCAACAGTAATATTGGGTGTGGTGACTCACGCCCACCAGCAATCAGTACCACATACCACAGTGCCGGGCATGGTGGTTCATGCCTGTCATCCCAGCACTCGGGAGGCAAAGGCAGAGTCAGGAGAATTGCTGTGGGTTCCAGGATTGTCTGGGCTACATAGTGAGCTCAGGGCCAGCCTCAACTACAAAGTGAGACCCTGTCTAAAAAAAAAAAAAAAAAGAAAAAGGATAAAAGTTTGTCAACTAACAAACTAATGAACATAGTACTATTTGCTATGAAGAAGTAAAATTTTAATACATAGAACAACTGGAAGGGCAGTAAAGTGTGAGCAAAGATCAGGCAGATCAGCTTGGTTCATTCTTCAATTGAGAAAAGTAGTGAAAATAAGCTTGGATGGATAGATGGATGGATGGATGGATGGATGGAGGGAGGGAGGGAGGGAGGGAGGGAGGGCCAGATCATGGATGTCCTTATGTAATCAATAAAGGATTTGGACTTAGTCTTAAAGGCAATAGGAGCCACTTATTATTTTCAACAGGGTAGTGACAAAACAAAATATCTTTTAGATAGGAAATTGGACAGAAAAATGCAAAGTGAACTAAAATAAATGCTAAATGGATTAAAATAAGAAAAGAATAGGCTCTGAATTCCCAGAGAGCCATTTCAGATAATAACAAGATAGATAGGTTATATACCCTACCCCCAGTAGATATGGCAAGAGATAAACCCGAACTGAGTTAATAAGCGAAAAGAAAATGGCCGGTTGGAAAGACCACAGTGCAATTCACAGCACCGTTGAATTATTGGGTAGGAGCTCAAACTGAGGTTGAGAAGCTGACTGTGGGAGGAAGAGAGTCATACTGTTAACAAGAAAAGGAGGGCCAGAGATTTAGCTCAGTGGTTCCAGCGCCTGCCTAGCAAGCATGAGGTTCCTGGTTCTGAATTCAATCCCAGTAACTGCATACAACAAGACTGGGCAAGGTGACTCACAGCTACCAGCAAGCAGTACCACATGCCACAATGCCAGGCGTGTGGCTCACGCCTGTAATCCCAACACTGGGGAGGCAGAGGCAGGAGGATTGCTGAGTTCCAGGCTTGCTTGGGCTATGTAGTGGCTCAGGGCCAGCCTGAGCTACAAAATGAGACCCTGTCTCCAAAAAATTTTAAAAATTTTAAAAAAGGAGAGGTGAGTGAGATATTATTTCTGTGGTGAGATAAGAAGGTGAACTAGCTTTCTAGATCTGTATTATTTCAAGAAACAATAAGATGCTTACACAGAAATACACAGTCAGATGTTAGTAGGAGAGAAAATGAGGCCAGAGGATTAAGTTAGTCTCACGGGCCGTCCCCATGAAGAAGAAACTCCAGTGTCCTAGGGACCGGCATGATCTCTGAACAGGAGAAACTGCACAAGAGCTAATTCAAGGGGAAACACCCATAGAGGTTCCATTCCCTCTCTGGTGTCTTCACTGGTTGAATTAGCTTTGGCCTCTTACTGGAGCAAGCACTCGAAGTAGGAGCTTGCTGCAGATGGGCTTTTCTCCTTCCTTATTTCCATCAGTTCATCTACAAGATGATTCACAGGAAAATTAGTGGCTAAGAAAATTAGTTTTCCAGTACTGGGAGTCTAGAAATCCAGGGCATGTTTTTGGAAACTGTATCCTATAAAACATAAAGGTTCTAACGTTAAATAAATTTAAATTCACTTAAAGAACACGAATGCCTCTTTTTAAAGTAATTAGAAGTTCTTGGGAAGACTAATTGGTGTCTGAAATATATACAGTTATTTTTAAAGGAATGGTTCAAGCTTTGGTCATACCTTCCCCCTCACCCACAAACTTTATTTTCACGTCTCTTTCTTCCTAGGCTTTTTGTCTCACTTTCCCTATGAAAGTGTTTCGTTTCAAGCACAGAGTCTAAGAGGTTTGCTGAAAGTACAACATGATGGGTTGAGGTGTGAGGTTCCAGCTGCGTGGAACTCAGCATGAGCTATTTTAACAAGTAAAGAAACGGGAGATGTTCAGTCTTCTGCTGCAACGTATTCTGTACTGAGCTGCATTAATTTTTAGAGAAAAGCCACCCAGTTGCCAAGCAGTGGCTAAGGGCATGTCATCAAGCCGCTCACTCTTGTTTCCTGCAGTTGTTAGCAGCAGCTTTGATCTGCTGAAAGAAGTGTGCCTACAGAGGGACATATGTTATCTTTTCTGCTCATTAAGTATTTATGACGCATCTGTCTGGCATTATAAACCATACCAGATTCCACTCAAATCCAGAAAAACTAGCATTTGGAATTTCTGCAAGTTTGTTCAGGTTTTCCTTCTATCCTTTTCATCCTGTATAAGTATTTATGAGGATATATTTTTTTTTCTTTTTCTGAGACAGGGTCTCGCTTTGTAGTTCAGGCTGGCCCAGGTGTTTTGTTGTTGTTTGTTGTTGTTTTTGAGACAGGTCTCGCTTTGTAGTACAGGCTGACCCTGAGCTCATTATGGAGCCCAGGCAAGCCTCGAACTCAGCAGTCCTCCTGCCTCTGCCTCCCGGGTGCTGGGATTAGAGGCGTGAGCCACCACGCCCGGCACTGTGGTGTGTGGTACTGATTGCTGGTGGGCGTGAGTCACCACACCCCATACTGTTGCCTGTGGTTACCAGGGATAGAATTCGGGACCATGTGCTTGCTAGGCAGGTGCCAAACCACTGAGCTAAATCTCCGGCCTGAGGATATACTTTTGTGCAGTTGAATCCTGCAGAAAACACATATACCATAAAATGAAAAACCAAGGAGGACAGCAGTAATCTCTCCATTCTTCACAAAGCATTAGGTGTATAATGAGATCATACAGCACCTTCATTTGAACAGGAGTAACCAAGAATGTCAAATTCATACAATTTAACATTTTTAGGTAGGACTGAAAAGTGTCCCTGAGCAGGTGTCTGGGAAATAGCAATCAAGAAGATTTCTGTGTTACAATCTGTATCTGCAAACTACTTTTAAATATTCGGTCCACATCTGTATTCATTATATAGTTTTACCTTTGTGAAAGCTAAGAAGCTAGGGCTGGAGATTTAGCTCAGAGGTTTCAGTGCCTGCCTAGCAAGTACAAAGTCCTGAGTTCGATCCTGTTAACCACATACAATAATACTGAGTGTGGTGACTCACACCCACCAGCAGTCACTACCACACACCACAATGCTGGATGCACGGGCTCACACCTGTAATCCCAACACCAGGGAGACAGAGGCAGGAGGACTGCTGAATTCCAGGCTTTCCTGGGCTCCATAATGAGCTCAGGGTCAGCCTGTACTACAAAGCGAGACCTGTCTCAAAAACAACAACAAACAACAACAAAACACCTAAAAAGCTATGATTGTGAGGAGGCCTTCAGCCATTCATTTATTCAAACATTATTGAGCAGCTACTATAAGTCTGGCACCATTGTGGAAGTATGAATGTGGCAGTGACCAAAACATGTAAAATCCTCCTCTCTGAAGAGATAGAAAAACAAACAAATTTAGGAAACAAGATACCATCAGATAGGGGAAAGTGCTATGAAAAAAGCAGGTCCACGTGATTGGGATGCAGAGGTCAGATGCTCAAATATCTCCTTGAGGAGCCCACCTTAGAGCTGGGATGTAAAAGACAAGAAAAAGGCAGCTAGAGGAAGACTCAGGGAGAGAGAAGGTAAAGCAAAGGATGAGTAAAAGTGAATCACAGCCAGTGAAATGACCCACTCCAGGTTCCACCGCAGAACCGTGCTGCTAGACCTGTCGTTAACACGTTCGTGTTAGGGTTGGGGATTTAGCTCAGTGGCGCCACACCTGCCTCACAAGTGAAAAGTCATGAGCTTGATCCCGATACTACAAAATATACAACAACAGCAACAACCAAACAGGTTCATGTTAACTCTGATAGTCTGGATTTTTGCAAGTTTCAACTGAAAGAATTATTCTTCATAATCTTCACTTGGAAGAAATAGTGGAATTGTATTCCTGGAATGAAGTCCTTGGAGATTACACACTTGGCCTCACTGGGGACTTCATTGTTATCCACTGGTCATCACAGTGACTAAAATCATAAACAAGTCCTTCACTTTTTAATAAGCATCAGTAATGTTTTCATCTGCTTTTTAATTCACATTTTTTGAGTTGCAATGTAAGGGTGTTACAACAATAGATTAATGTTTGGAATAAGAAATGCAGAAATGTAAGTATTGGGTGTAGAAAAAATCAGCATGTTGGGCTCAGTTATTTGAAATTTTTCTTCCGTTTTACTTTTCTGTCCTTTCACTCTGTTTTTTTTTTCACTCTGTTTTAATGTATGTTTCACCTCCCCTTTACTTTCTAATGGCATCGGAGCAATGAACTTACCACAATGTTATTGTTAATTGATCGCATCAGAAATAGCTCCATACAATTGATACACAAGAAAAATGAGGCATCATTGAAACAGCTAAACATTTAAAAATAAAAATTATTTCATCTCATTTAGATAATGAGGTTATTATTATGGTATATTAGCCATAAAAACTAACATATGAATCTATGGTATTTACTTTAATCATCTAATTCCTGCTTTGCTTTCTTCCTGCTATTTCCTCCTCAATCTTTGAAAATCAGAATTATTTTGAATGTATATTTTTAATTATCTAATTTTTATTTTGTATCTCCCCTCATCTACTTCCTCTTCAATTTTTTATACTCAGAATTTTTCATGTCATTCGGATACAGAGGTTCTTTAGATACAATATTAACCATGAAAAAACTAACATGAATACATGATGTTTGTTTTAACTATCTAACTTCTGGGTGTCTGTTGCCTCTGTTCTGCTTTTCCTTGCCATTCGCTCCTCTGAAGGATCTCAAACTTGAACCCTTGGAAGAAGAAGTTATTGAGGGGAATACTAAATCTGTAAGTACCTTTCCAGGTCAAAAGTTTAGAAATATATAGTTTTAAGATAAGATTCAGTGTCCTCAACAACCGTTATCTCAATCACACGTTGAAAAATTGGTAATACATGAACATATTTCATTTTGCATGGCTACATTGTGATTTGTAGACGCCTAATACCTACTTTATAAATGCTTTTTTATAAAACCTCTTGGCATATAATAGGTGAAAAATGAAAATGTTATGTATGTATGAATCAATGAGTTATTGAATAATTGAATGAATATGACTGCCAGAAAAGGGTAACATTAATTTTCATCATAAACATGGTTTATAAACTCTGTTAGGTTGAGTGCTTTATATACCTGAGCTGAAGTTTCCTCCTGTCTGTTATTGTATCTCCAGTGTTTAGCCTAAAGCCAGGACTCTTTACGTGCTCAAAAATAATCCTCCAAAGAAAAACTGATGTTTGGAGGAAAAGGACCATTTGTATCCCTAGGGAAAGTGTGTAACAATTTATGACATAGCGGTGACAATTTATGAAAATTGAAAGAAAATGGACAAAGTTATCCAAAAAGGTAGACTCAGTTGCAATAAAAATATAATGAATAAATTAAGTAATTGAAAAGTAACAGATACTATGATTTTATTATTTTCACTTATATTAACACATTATAGCACATTCTATTTGGGGACATTGGGTATTTACATTTATGAGAAGTCATATTTGGCAATCTTGGATGCCAATAAAAATCACTTTTTTCATAATACTTTATGTATAGTATGTGTTTTATAGATATTTAGGGGCAATCGCGTTAGCAAGAGGGAAAAACCTTTCATCTGCATACTGTGGACTGTTCCACAGGCACTGACTGTGTGCTAGGAGGTGATGTCCACTCATGTGACAGGCTCCTGCCCACTTGCTCAGGTTTGGGGCACAAAAAGAGTCTCCACAGAAAGCCTTAATGATTTTCAGAAAAGTTGAATACTAGCATTGAATCTTAGAGATCTACATATTTTCCCATGATACAACTGTATTTTTCACTACACATCCAGCACTTACATTTCTCCAGAGACGAGGTCTGTGCTAGCTCACCAGGCACCTCAGATGTTACTGTGGCTGGCTTCTGGGGCCTCGAGGGGGAGCACGCGCGGAGCCCCGTGCTGAAATAGCTGCTTTGTGTGGCCTTCCACGTGCAGCAGTTGTTGAGCTCATGATGCCATATCTATTGTCATCTCACAGCCTGGGGGGGAGGAAACTCCAAGAAAAATGAGCACAATTCTCCTGACATGTGAGGAGTCTCCTAACAGTCTCGTAACACTGTTCTTAAATCATTTCCTAGTGTGAGAATATTAATCTCTATGTGGGAGAAAAATCATCCCAGGCATCCCATTCTCTTTCATCGCTTGTGGAGGGCAGCAGCTGTGACGGTCACTGACCCTTGACAGAGAGAGGTCAGTCAGTGCCAGTACACACACTAAACGATCAGTACACACAGGATCGATAACTCAGCAGTGCATGGAAGAATGAGCTATGATCAAAACATAGGGTGGAAGTTTACACTGTGAAAATGTATTACAGTAAAAGATACATCACCACGAATCCCCCTCAAAATATGTCTCTTCACCTTGAACGCACATCCCATTGGGGGTTTTGCCACTTTCTGTAGTTGTGGAAAACTTTCACGTGTCTAGTCATGCTGTTGTTGCTTCCTCAGTGTCCCGAGTCAGTTCCGAATGTTAACCTTTCGTGGTCACTTGACTTTGGGGAACAAGGTCTAGTGTGTAATGTGAACCATATGAATAAGGACACAACATTATATTTTTATTTGACAGATACTGCTATAAACTTTTGATCAATGAGGACTAATCAAAACACAGATATGGTGAATGGTTAAGTTAAAAATTTTATTACACTGGTTGACATACTGCTATTAACCCTCCTCAGAGGACTCCTCCTCACTTTTAACACACTTATCCCATCCTTGTTGGCACTGTGTCTTTTATTGTAAGAACTTTTATTTTAAATTAAACATTTGCCACATCTTTCAATCATCCTTGTATTTTAAAACATCAGGATTGCAAAGTGGCCCAGTTGTCAATACTGTTTAAAAACAAGAAGAAATATTCCTTGGCTATTTTCAGTAGGAAAAAATAAGTATGATCTTTGAGAAAAGACATCGTACTAAGAATTAGGTGTGAAGGTGTATGCCTGTAATCCCAGAACTTTAGGATACTGAGACAGGAGGATCACAATAGGTGAAATCCTTGTATATACTATTCTGTTTAATCCTCCCCCAAACTGGGTAGCATAAATACTGCTATTTGAGTTTAATACAGGAGAAGAATTAAACAAAATTTATTCAGGTCCACATAACTAGTAAGGGCAAAACAAAATCTTTTTCATTTATACCCCTTGTTCTTTTTTTAACTGAATTCTTTTCTGGTACATTTTATATACACATCATGATCAGGCTCAATATTGAGAATTTATACTCAAATGACATGACTTAACTCTCATTTTTAACCATTCCCCTACCCACCTACAACTCCCCTTCCCCCTATATACGTATGTTTTCTTTTTTAACATCATATTTTTTCTTTCCCCTCATTACTTACCCCATCCTTTTCCTTTGAATATTATTTAACAATATCTATCATACATTCTGGAATTCATTTAAATCTTCAGATTCTCATATCAGAGAAAAAATATGGTATTTACACATCTTTAACCTATTAATTTCACTTAGGAGTATGTCCTCAGGGTATGTCCATTTGAGTATAAATGGCTCAAACTTATCATTCTTTATGGCAGAGTAATACTCTGTTTTATTTTTAAAAATGACATCTTTATGCAGTCTCCAGTTGGTGGGCATTTGGGTTTTTTCCATGATTGGGCTATCACAGATGATCTGCTATGAACATGGGTACATATATGTTGCTATGATATGAATCTTTTAATTATTTTGTGTATACCTAGCACGGGAATAGCAGGGCTGAAAGGGACCTCTAATCCTAGCTTTTTAGAAATCTCCACACTGATCTCCACAGCGGTTGCACCAGTCTGCATTCCCACTAACGGTGGAGAAGGGTTTCTTCCTCCCTGCAGCCTCGCCAGCATTTGTTGCAGCCATTCTTTGTGGAGTGAGATGAAATCTTGGTGTAGTTTTCATCTGTATCTCTCAAATGACCAGTGATGTTGAGCATTCCTTCGTGTTTCTTGGCTGCTTTAGCTCTTCCTCTGAGAAGAGTCTGTTCATTTCAGATGTCCATTTTTTAATTGGGTCTTTAAATTGGGAGGGGCTTTTTTTTAAAGCTCTTTATATATTATAGAGAGTAATGCTTTGTCTGAGAAAAAGCTAGTAAAGATTTTTTTTTCCCATGTTGTGGGTTGTCTTTTAAATCTGCCATTGGCTTCTTTTGCTGTGCAAAAGCTTTTTAATAGGATGAGATCCCATTTGTTGGTTCTTTCTGCTAGTTCTCATGCTATAGAGGTCTTGTTCAGAGTCTTTCCCTGAGCCATTGTCTCCAAGAGTTCTGCCTAATCTGTTTTGCAGCATGTTTGGTGTTTCTCTTTTAATGTTTAGGTTTCTAATCCTCTTTGATTTTAGTTTAGTATATAGTGAAAGAGATAGATCTAGCTTTACCCTTTGGTAGGTTAAAGCTCAATTTTCTCCAGGACTACTTATTAAAAAGGCTATCTTTTCTCCATTGAGGATATTTGGCTCCTTTGTCAAAGATGAGGTGGCTTAGTATATCTGGAGTTGTTTCTGGTTCTTCTAATCTGTTCCACTCTCCCTCAGGGCTCTTACTTTGCCAATACCATGCAGTTTTTATCACAGTGACTTTGTAGTATAATTTCAAGTTGGTATACCCCTTGTTCTTGATAAAGAATAAAGAAGACAACAAGATTACAGTGATAAATAAAATAATATCTAGAAATTAAAAATAGAATTTTCAGGACCATGTCAAATCTACTTGTGGAATGAATAAACACATTAAGTTTACTAAAAGGTCATCTTTATTTCTTGCTCCACAAATAATAACCCACCTTCCCACTATGTGTCAGGCCTGGAGAGAAGGTTTGGAGAGAAACTGGGCAATATCACAGTCTAGAAAACAGACCAGGAAGAAGTACAAGTATCAAATAAGAATCTGGAATAAACCAGGAATGATGGCTCACACCTGTAATCCCAGCTCTCAGGAGGAAGAGCCAGGAGGATTGCTACAAGTTCGAGGCCAGCCTAAGCTACATAGTGAATTCATGGCTAGCCTGAAGTACAATGTGAGACCCTGTCTCAAAAATACTTAAAAAAAAAAATCTTGAATAACATATCAACAACTATTACAAGAAAGTATAGATCTCCACATCAAGAGGACAGAATCTAATTTAGGTCATTAGAAAATGCTTCCAGGCTGGGCTTGGTGGCTCATGCCTATAATCCCAGCACTCGGGAGGCAGAAACAGGAGGATTGCTGAGTTTGAGGCTTGCCTGGGCTACATAGTGAGCTCAGGGCCAGCCTGAACTACAAAGCGAGACCCTGTCTCGCAAAATAAAAAAAAAAGAAAAAAGAAAATGCTTCCAGAACGACATATCTAAGACAAAGCTAGAAAAAATAAGTATGATTTTTTAAACAGTGTTCATTTGTTTTACTATATTGAATGTTCTAACTCTGAACTAAAAGAACCCAATTGTACTATAAAGGAATATCAAATTGTCCTGAATGATTTGTAATAAACATTATATAATTAACAGCCTTGGGCCGAGATTATCTCAGTGGTTCCGGCACCTGCCTCGCAAGCGCAAGGTCCTGAGTTCAATCCCGGTAACCACATAGAATGCTGGGTGTGGTGACTCACGCCCACCAGCTATCAATACCACATACCACAGTGCCGGGCGTGGTGTCTCACGCCTGTCATCTCAGCACTTGGGAGGCAGAGACAGGAGGATTACTGAGTTCGCGGCGGCTTGCCTGGGCTACATAGTGAGCTCAGGGCCAGCCTGAACTACAAAGTGAAACCCTGTCTCAAAAAAAAAAAGCCTTAACTACTTGTGATTTTTTATTGTTGCAATAATAAAATAGGAAATATGTATCAGAGGTTCTCAGATCTGAACTCTACTACCAAGATTTTGTAACATGTTGAAAATTTGAGGATATTTTATGGTCCTCTGTCAAATACTAGGAAATAAGTATGAATCAATGCAAGGTTGACAGGAGTTTTGAAAGGATCAAAACCCACCAGAACACATACTCTAGGTCTGACCAAGTGTGCTGACCCACACTGAAGCCGTTTTTGTGCCCTGTGTGGCCCTGCTTACTAAGAGACTTTTGCAATATCATGATTATTTTCCAGATTCTTTCTACATTCAAAAGGAGTACTTTTGAAGTCATAAGAGTACATTCTTGTGCTTTTTTAAACCTCAAATTTTTCCTTAGCATATTGCTGTTGTATATTCTCAGATAGTTTTTCATACTCTTTAGCATAGCAGGAGTCCCCAAAGCTAAAATCCTTTTCTGCTCCTTAACTCTTCCCAAACCAAATGTTTTTAGAAGTCAATTTATTCTGCTATATATGTAGAAGTAGGGGCTATCACCAACTAATTTGTCTGGAAGTAGCAAGTCCAAATGTGGTTGGACTTGCTAAGAAATTGTTACATTGACCAGGAAAATCTATGGTATCACTTAAAGCATATTCAGAACACAATTGTAAATGTGGCTAACATTACCAGATAACGTGTAAAGCAAGTCACATTTAAAATACACTTGTCTCCCAAAGATATATCAGATTTTTTTTTTTTTTTGAGACAGGGTCTCGCTTTGTAGTTCAGGCTGGCCCTGAGCTCACTATGTAGCCTAGGCAAGCTTTGAACTCAGCAATCCTCCTGTCTCTTCCTCCTGAGTGCTGGGATTACAGGCGTGAGCCACCACGCCCGGCACTGTGGTCTGTGGTATTGATTGCTGGTGGGCGTGAGTCTCCACGCCCAATACTGTATGTGGTTACCGGGGATAGAACTCAGGACCTTGTGCTTGCAAGGCAGGTGCCAGAACCACTGAGCTAATCCTCTGGCCCAGATATATCAGATTTTAAAAGCTGACATTTCTTGAAAGATTCCAAGAAATCAAAGGCAAATGGAACTCTGACCTAGTGTCCCTTCAATATAATTCTGTAAGCTCAAAATGACTACCTCTGAATACAGCACTTTTCTGACCAAGAAATTCCCAGTGTTTCGCCACGATTCCATTATAATAAAATTTTCCTAAGCAGAATGACAAAGAGCATGCACTCCCTTCTAGTTCAGAGGAGCAAAAATGTAGCATTATGAAAGAATATGCTATCACTAAAGAATGATATGAACTAGTTATCCACACTTTGGGTTACAGAGTTTCTGTGCATTTCTAAGCTGTACATTTGGCAGGAGAGACATATAAATATCAAGAATGTAATGGGACTCCATTCGCTCTTCTTCAACCTCATATCCCACAATTCAAAAGGATTTCTTCCATCAAAATAGTCAGACTTTAGCAGATTATCCATAGTCGTAAACTAATTTTTCAAATTTTATGTTGCCGGGCGTTGGTGGCTCATGCCTGTAATCCCAGCACTCGGGAGGCAGAGACAGGAGGATTGCTGAGTTCGAGGCTTGCCTGGGCTACATAATGAGCTGAGAGCCAGCCTGAACTACAAAGCGAGACCCTGTCTCAAAAAAAAAAAAAAAAGTTATGTTATCCTCTTTGTTATTTCTTCATGTTATTTCTTGTGCAATTGGGTTGCTACTCAGAAAGTCCTTGGCTGCACCTATGACTTCAAGACTTTTACCTTGCCTTCCAGCAGGTTGTTTCTGTTTTAATATTTCAATGTTTGATTCCTTTTGATTTCAGTTGAATATATGGCAAGAGATACTAGTCTAGATTCAATCTTTGGCATATGGATGGCCAGTTTCCTCAGCCTCATTTGTTAAAGATGCTATTTCTTCTCTACCAAGTGTTTTTGGTTCCTTTGTCAATGATCAGATAGTTGAATGTGCTTGGAGTCTATTCTGCAGCCTCTCTTTCATCACATGTTTCTTTGGTTTGGTTTGGTTTTTGTTTGTTTTTGCCAATATTATGGTATTTTTGTCATGATAGCTTCCTGATATAACTTACCCCTTGAAGTCTAGAATCATGATTCCTTCTGCCTCCCCAACTCTAGTTGGCCGGCAGTGCTTTTGCTATTCTAAGTCTTTTCTGGTTCTGTATGCATTTTAACTTGTTTTCTCTAGTTCTTTTTAAAATTTTATTGATACATTTAGTATAAAAAAAATTGACAAACCCTTAGCCAACCTTACAAAACAAACTGTCATGTTTTCTGTAGTTCTATGAGGGATCTATTGGTATTTTATTGGGACTGTGTTAAATCTGTTTATGAGTTTTCAAAGTACAGCCATTTTGACTATATGTGTTTTGCCTATCCAGAAACAGGAGCTATTATTTTGTGATATCCTATTTGATCTGTGTTTTCAGAGCACTATATTTTAGAGATCCTTCACTTCCTTGGTTAGGTTAAATGCTAGGCACTTAATTTTTCTTTTTTAAAAAATTGATTTTATTGGTACATTTTATATATACATTATGATCACAACCAACACTGAGGATTTGTACCAGTACCTGACACATCTTGATTCTAATTTTTTCCCATTCCCCTGCCTGCACTACAACTCCCTGCCCCCTTTTTAATGCTATTGTTAAAGGTATGGCTTCTCTAATTTCTTTCTCAGTGAGTTTATTGGTGTACAAAAATGCTGTTGAGTTTTGTATGTTGATTTTATATCCTGATGCACTACCAAATTTGGTATTATTAAAGATATAGGAATCCATGAATACTCACGTTTGATATAATTTTGTTTTGTTTTGTTTTTTTATGTAGAGGATCATGTCATCTAAAAATAATGATGATTCAACTTATGTACATATCTCTTTTATTTCTTCCTCTTGCCTGACTGCTTCCACTAATGCTGCAAGAACTGTATTGAAGAATAGTGGTGACAGAGAATGTCCTTATCTTATTCCCGATTTTAGAGGGAAAGATTTCAGTTTTTTCCCATT
The DNA here is from genome assembly GCA_004025085.1 of Thryonomys swinderianus. Lineage (NCBI taxonomy): Eukaryota > Metazoa > Chordata > Mammalia > Rodentia > Thryonomyidae > Thryonomys > Thryonomys swinderianus. The sequence continues at coordinate 50,813 of PVIC010005181.1, forward strand.
TAATGTGATGTTGGCTAAAGTAACTCTTTGGCTTAACTACTTATTTCTAAAAATACACCTTACATATATTTCAGTGATGTAGTTACAGTGTTGTTTATTGCAATAATGATAGGGTATAAATAAAATACATTTCGGTATACCTGCAGAATGGAAAGCTTAGTGGCCATGAAAGTGCATGAAACATGAAACCAAATAATAAAACAGAATGAAGCAATTTTTCATATGCTGTTATAAAACACTTTCCAAGATGTATTATTAGGTGAAAAAAGCACATGCGCACAACGTGGGAAGAGTTCTGCCCCGAAGAGAACACACGTCCATGCACAGGTCCGCTCCGCTGGGGCTCAGGAGGCGGCTGCCAGTAGCGCTCTCTCTGCGGAGAAGCAGCGAGTGGCTCTGGGACAGGGGTGAAGGGAACGCAATGTGCGCTGAGCAAAACTTACTCCTTTTTAATGTTTAGCCATGTTCATAGATTATCTTTACAAAAATAAATGTTAATTTGAAATAAAATATCTACTATTTACAAAGAAAATTTGCTGGCTGGTGCTCTAGCAAGCCTTGTTCACGTGACAGCCTTGGAGACCCAAGAGAACGAGGAGAAACTAAGAAGCTTCCTGGACCCGGACTTGAAGCTGGCACTTGTCAGTTCTGACACACGCTGGCAGCCAAAGCAGATTAGGAGGCCACCCCAGATCTCCAGGCAGGGGAAGAGAAGCCAGGTGTCCATGGGAGGAGCAGAAAGCTGGACCTCCTGGGGTGTGGGTTCCGAGAGCGTGGAGGGTTCTTGTCATTTTACACTTCTGTAACAGACACGTAAGAGTTGCATTCAGTACAGGGGGAACGGAGTTGTAGGGTGGACAGGGGAAGGAGAAAAATGAGCTTCAAGATGTGTCATGTGCTGGTACAAACCCTCAATACTGAATGCGATCATAGTGTATATATAAAATGTACCAATAAAATCAATTAAAACAAACAAGCAACAAAAACCAATTGCCTTCAGATTAAAAGAATTACAGCAGAGTAGGTGGTATATTTAAATATCTTATTAGAAAGCCCATGAAAATCATCTAAATTTTTTTTTTTTGAGACAGGGTCTCGCTTTGTAGTTCAGGCTGGCCCTGAGCTCACTATGTAGCTCAGGCAAGCCGCCACGAACTCAGCAATCTCCTGTCTCTGCCTCCCGAGTGCTAGGATGACAGGAGCGAGCCACCACGCCCGGCATTGTGGTATGTGGTGCTGATTGCTGGTTGATTGTTGGTGGGCATGAGTCACCATGCCCAGCATTGTATATGGTTACCGGGATCGAACTCAGGACCTTGTGCTTGCGAGGCAGGCGCTGGAACCACTGAGTTAAATCTCCAGCCCATCTAAATGATTATTAATCACAAATGTTCAATGAAGAAATCCGTACAGATTTCTAGAAAAAAGACATGTCCACCTTTATTTTAGCAATGATTATCATTTACTCTATTTAGTTATTAATATGAAAAAGAGATTCCTAGGAGAGTCATATAGAGCTGACTGTTCACCACAGAAACTTAGGAAACAGTCCTAGGCTTGGATCTTCCCATTCTTGATTCATGATCCTAAAACAAAGCTCAAATAAACTGTTGAATTCGTGCAGGTAACTAGACTATGGAGACAAATGGATCCAAATGTAGAATGGTTCTAATATAATATCAATTCATTCCTTGTCCAGTTAACAGTCCACACAATGATCCAGGAGCCTATAGCCCTTTCCCTTGTATCTCTCCCATCCCTAAAGTAGATCTTCATCCTGCCAACAGAAAAGGAATGTAGAAGAGGTTCACGTTCTTCTTAAGTCTTGGTTTACAAGTAGCATACAGTATGTCTTTCTATTGGGGAGAACTCATCAGCTGACTAACCTAACTGCAAAGGGGAAAGCAATCCAAGGCCTACCTATCAATTTACCTACCAAGAAGAGAAACAAACAGCTTAGAAGCAGCACAGTCAATCTTACAAGCCTTCTTTCCACCTATAGAATACCTACACAGGTCCCTCCACAAGGGAGACCATCTAAAGTTTCCCAAAATTACTGGTTGTAGTTAAAATCTAAGACCTTTGAATAACTTGACTGTACAATGAGGAAATAGTCTTCTGAGTTCTTACATGTTAGTGAAGAATAAAGTAAAGGACCTGTCAGAGAAGGAAGGAGGAAAAAGGGAGGGAAAATGAGAGGAAGAGAGAAGGGACAGAAATAGGCAGAGAGAAAGAGAGCAAGAAACAAAGAACATACAGAGATAAAACTCTTGATAAAAACCAGGAGTGCCACAAAAAGTCCTATTCAGATTGGGAAAGGGAATGAATGGGAAATGTACAACATTCAGTGCAACAATAAAATTAATACTTGGAAGATAATTTTCCAATTAAAGAGTTGTGATATTGGATGTTGGATCTCTATTCTTGAAAGATTCCTGCAGCTCATTGTTTTTGGAAAGATTCTTCTTTGTCCTTTACTTTCTGTAAGCATCTGAAATAACCCATTGGAGGACATTACCCCTTTGGATGGTAGGAGGACTTGAAATATCCATAGCCTGTGTCCTGCTCATATATATTTGTTGGTCCAGATATAACTTTATGACCTAAATAGTCAAAGAATTTTAAGACTAGGACCAGAATTTTTTTGGCAATACAGTTCCCCCACAATTTGACAGCCATCTGGTCAATTTACATATAGTCAGTTTCATGTGCTGGTGACTACGCCTAATGCCATTTCTTAGACATGGTTCTCTAGGTTTGTTTCTTCTTTTACTAAGCCCTATAAAGAGAAAATTTCTGTCTTGAGCCGTCATTATATGCCCAGAACCCAAGACCTTATATTTTCTTATCCCAAAGTGGGAATATTTGTTAAATATAATGATTGCCCTTCATAGTGCCTATGTTATAATTGTTGTTCGGTCAATAGTAGCTATTAACATAAAATGAGAAATTCATTGGGATAGGAGATTGTAGACTACTAGTTAGACTAGTTCTAACTCTTAGGCTATGTGGCTGGTAATCTTCAAAAGTCATTTTATTTATACTCTAGATTATCTTTGTGTTTTATTAGATTTTACACTTTTGTGATTGATGTCAATTCTTACATTTATTTGTATTTTTGTAATTTTTCTCTCAATCCTTACCAAGGAGGAAAGGACTAATGTTGAGATCTAAGATTACATGAGAAACTTACAGAGGGATCTTTAGGGGTATTTTTTTGTTTTATTTTATGTTTTTGAGACAGAGTCTCATTCTGTAGTTTAGGCTGGCCCTGAGCTCACTGTGTAGTCTACGCAAGCCTCAAACTCAGCAATCCTCCTGCCTCTGCCTCCCGAGTGCTGGGATTACAGGCTGTGGTTACCAGGGGATGAACCAGGGACCTTGTGCTTGCTAGGCAGGTGCTGGAAACAATGAGCTAACTCTCCGGCCCTTAGGGAAATCTTTAAACTACAGTTGCTCTGCTAGTAATAGGATTTAGTATGCAAACCATCTAATCCCTGTGGTCCATTAGGCAGGGACTCCACTTAAAGCAATGGTGCTTTGAATGAGACTATCGTAAGTGGGTAATATATTTGAGAATTCTGTAATCATCCACGCACCATTAAAATGCATCAGTGAACACATAGTGTTTGAAATTTGTTTCTTTTGTAATGATTGGCATAATGTGTCTCATATCACAAAATATCCAAGAACCTAAAGCTGTGCAATGAACACAAGTGACTCGAGGACAATGGTCTCAGCTGCGTTGTGTATTAGAGACACACAGAGCAGTGTTCAGAAATACCAGAGCTGAGCCCCGCCCCCGGAAATCCCGAGCAAATCTAATCTTAAAACCCTCCAATGATTCTAACTGAATCACTTCTTTCAAAAAGGGAAGTGCGTAAAGAACACTTTCTTTTTAGCTTCTGTGCTAGAGGCCAAAAACAAAAAAATCTTCCTCTATTACAGACTTTCTATAAATTTAGGCTTGGCACAGTCACGGCCTTCCTTAGCCCCGTGTTGGGATGGCAGTCAGGTGCTGTGCGAGGAGGAGGGCTGATGATGGCAAAGAGGTCGCTTGGCAGGAAGCCCCAGGACAGCGGAGCCCTGACGCTGCCCTTTCTTCGACAGCACATCATGCTGGTGCAGCGTCAGATGTCTGTGATCGAGGAGGACCTGGAAGAGTTCCAGCTGGCTCTGAAGCACTACGTGGAAAGCGCTTCCGCCCAACGTGGCTGCCTGCGGTGAGTGCTGCTGCCGCCGCCCCCAGCCGGCCGGTCCGCGTTAGAGGAGGGTGGGTCAGGGAGACGGGCATTCGGGAGTCATGTGGCCCTCTGGGGTTTGCATGTCTGCTGTTTGATCCTGGAATCTTGAGGTGCTTTAGGGACCCAGGAAGAAAGTACAATGGAGAACTATTTAAATAGAGGAGTTACCGTAGACTGAAATTTCTCCTTCGCCGTCCAAGCAGACAGCCCTTAACACCAGGCCTATCACTAAGACGAGGCCTCAAGCCCACGGCATCCACCCTGCACTGCAGCCGCCGCTGTGGCCTGATGACCACACTCTCCCCTTTTGCATTGCAGAGGTCTCTGAAGGCGTCATCGCAGATCTTATTTTTTAATAAAAGCCACAGTGGCTCTTTTCCCTTCCCATGGGCGCCACTCCACTCAGGCCTCCATTATCTGAAGCCACAAACATATACTGTTCCCCTTGGGAAGTTTTTTCTCCCCAAGCATTCTAATAAAAAGGTACGAGAATAGCTTTCCGGAAACAATTGCCAAATCGCTGTCGCCAGGAGCCTGCAGTGCCTCTCTAATGAGCACCTCACCAAACGTGGGGTGTTTCTCCTGAGCCTGTGTTCCTGCTCAGCAGCAGATCCTGGAACCCGTATCATCGCTACTGTTCCTTTTAAGTAAACACTCTGTCCTACACGCCACTGTCAGTGGACGATCTAGCGTAGTCTGTTCACTCTCACTGCGCTTCCGACCTGCCAACTGTCCCTTTGAGAAATGCTCACCCAGCTGCAGGTCGCTGTCAGTTCCGGAACCCAACTCCGGATTCACCTGCATTCAAAAAGCTTTCACAACTGGCCCTCCGAGGTCCTTGTTTTAGTAGAAATGGATATGAAAACCAAAGCAAGTAAAATCTTTAATTAGAGAGTAAGGCTGGGTATGGTAGTGCACACATGAAATTCCAGTTTACGGGCGGAAGCAGGAGGATCGTTGTGAGTACAAGGCCAGCCTGGGCTATATAATGAGATCCTGTATCCAAAAAAAAAAAAAAAAGGTAAGATAAACTGAACTGATACAGTTTCTTCAGCTTGAGGAGCTAAAGTAAGAAGTTAGGCAGGTCCTTAACAGAAGAGAGTAAAAGAAATTAGAAAAGCACTCCAGCTTGAGGAGGGGGAGGGGCACTCTGGGATGGGGGAGCTCAGACAGGCCGCCCCAAAAGCGGGATTAGATGAGGGACACCAGGGCACGTGTGGCCGTCGTCTCAGTCCTGGATCCACACTTCTGCCATGTTCAGGACTCCCGTGAAATGGTTGTCTTCGTCACGGACGGCTCTGCTTTCCCTGGACGTCAGGGGATCCCAAGGCTCGCACAGCGCTGGACACTCCTGCGGTTAGCAGGGCGTTCCTAGAAGTCCCTCTTCATGACGTTCTCAGGCTTCAACAAGGACAGTATTACACAGCTTCAGGGCTAATCACCTTTGTCCTGACAACTTGCAAGCAGACACTTCCTACATGGTTAACGGACCTGAACGCAGAGCTGGGAAGGATTTGACTCAGAGTTTTAAGGTAGCAAAGGAGATAAATGAAGATCAAGCTTTGTTCTTTCTTTAATTACATATTGGGCATCTGGAGGCCCAAGTGAAGAATCAGATTTTAGCAAAATGCTGCGTACATGTTCCTGACAGCCTTGGAAAAAGCATATATAACACTTCTAATAAGCAACAAGCTAAAGGCACAGAACCCTGTCCATCCTGCCCTATAACGGGTTCTGTCACAACCATTCAGCCGTTACCTCGTGAGGTGGTTCAAACTGAACTTCCTAAGGATTTTCAAGTATTGCTTTGGAAAAGCTCTTTAATAGATGCACATGGATGCATCTGTGTGTCATATAAACACGTACTTCATCTCTGAGCACTTTGTTCTCTCCAGTAACTAATTATGTTTTATTCGTAACATAGCATATGCTATTGCAGAGAAGGGGCTGGCCGCCTCCCACCCATGACAGAGCACGAAACGTGAGCTGAGGCCACGGCTGCGTGGATGAGGGCTTCCTGCTCGACCTCCTGTCTGGAGTGAGCATTTGCTCAGCACCATTCATAGCGCACATCTTCTTAATGGCGCCTTCGTGGCGGGAATACAGGAAGTGCTGTAGGGCCATTACCCTTGTCCTGCTTCACATCAGCTTAGACGGGCGCAAATCAAAATCCAGTTGTAGTTCTTTTAGTGAAGTAAATCACGAGGGATTTACCAACTCACGAATATATGTAGTTTTGAAAAGCCCACTCGTTAAAAATAAAATTGAATCGTTGGAAAATGCAAATGAAGCTTATTTATACCTTGTACAGTGTAAGCTGCAAGAAGGAAGGCTCAGTCAACTCTTGTGGTGAGGGCAGAAAGAAATCTGTTTCAGGGATTGGTTAGCAGTCTCGCCATGGACAAAAAGGACTCCAAAGTGTATTTTTTCCTGGTTTAGAATCTCTGCTCTAGTGTGTACGGGGAGCATGCGCTGACGCCCCAGGAAGGAGAGAACAGGCTGTCGGAGGGGAGAGGAGCTTCGTGCTGTCTGCGGCGCGCACGGGGCTCCCAGCGTCCACGGGCAGCTGCGCGGGCTGCCCCCGCTGTGACGCGCGGAGGCGGACGGACAGCTCCCAGGGAGAGGCACAGAGCCTCCTCTCAGACTCCCCGTTTCTTTGCAAGACTGGTTTGTTTCTTCATGGGTCTTCATCACTTCTTATTGCTGAGTCTTCAGCTAGTTTCTTTCACTGGAACATAGAGTTTATCAGATGGATCGAGCATGAGAGAATTACCACACACAGAAGGGCTGTACGTGAAACAGACATCAGCCACTGCGTCTCAGTTCAACTTTTCAGATACACCAGTTAATCAAAGGCAATTTTCTACCTGAACAAGTGGATGAATGGTCCAGTGTTGTTTGCGTTGATACCCAGCATAGTCACCTCCTACTTCATTCACAGAATAAAGCTCTGGGAGTTGTCAGAGTTTTCCACTTACTTCTCCCATACCGGATAGCTTTCCATCACCATGGTTAGACGCAGAATGCTACCATAATATAAAGTAGTAACTTTTGAGGATTTAGATCCTTTTTTTTTTTTGAGACAGGGTCTCACTTTGTAGTTCAGGCTGGCCCTGAGCTCACTATGTAGTCCAGGCGACACTTGAACTCAGCAATCCTCATGCCTCTGCCTCCTGAGTGCTGGGATGCAGGTATGAGCCACCACGCCCAGCTACATCCATTTTGCATCCATTTTCTTAGTCTTCCCAGCAACCATCAGAGGCATAAATTATGTCCAGTTTAGAAGGAAACAGATTCGGGTGGGCTACATAATTTGCCTACATTTATCTGACTCCAAAGCTCACATGTCAATATTCAGCCTTCAATTAGAAACCCCTGGACTTTCTGTGGTTAAACAGATAGGATGAACAAAGTTCTTCTTGTCCCAATTACAAGACAGCCTTACTTTCTTAAATTCAGGCAATAAAATATAGAACTCTTTAACCTTGTAAGTTTTTTTACTAGAAGACTTAGAATTTCTTTTCCAGTATGGAGGATTGAACTCAGGGGTTTTGCACTGATATATATATATATATATATATTTTTTTTTTTTCTTTTTGAGACAGGGTCTCGCTTTGTAGTTCAGGCTGGCCCTGAGCTCACTATGGTGCCCAGGCAAGCCGCCGCGAACTCAGCAATCCTCCTGTCTCTGCCTCCCGAGTGCTGGGATTACAGGCGTGAGCCACCACGTCCGGCATTGTGGTATGCGGTGTTGATTGTTGGTGGGCGTGTCTCC